>CAJPEV010003379.1:0-31392 GCA_905338385.1 Darwinula stevensoni | reverse complement strand
ATGCACTTCAGGGAAGCACTTCGGAAGTGTATCATCCATGACGGCCGCCATTTGCCCGACATAATTTTTAAAACCTAAGTAAATGAAACCTTATTACATGTACTTTTCAGAAATAAAAGTTTTTTTTTTTCGTATCTTTTACCGTTTCTTTTTTATTAACCTTTTAAATGTGGGACTCCATTCTCCCGCACCCTGTAATTTGACAATGTAGTTCATAGTTTTGCAAAGCAACCGAAAATGAAAGCTTTATCGAGGGAATGAAATGTAATGATGGCTTATAGAAGGTAGTCGTTTTCGCACTGCTCACTTCCACAAAAATAACTTACTACTTTTGGAAAAAGGGAACACACAAAAACAAAGCCATCGCTTTCAGAATATTCCAAAACAAGCTGGGCAAGCCCAGTTCAGTGGTGGACCTCCTTTCGGTTAAGGAAGCCCTCATTTTTTCACATAATTGAACAAAATGCCATCTCTTTCCGGTCTTCGACCATCAAAAACCGAATTTTTCATTTAAATTTGGTAAACTTAGACAAACGGTGTCCATGAAACGATGATGGAGGGATGGAGGACTGCGTGTGGTCGGATGCATCCGTCACGAAGGTTGGTAGGGAACTGACAGCTCTGGTTACCGACACGGCGCCCCGCCTAAAGCCTGGGTCGTACGCGCATGCGCATTGCGATCCACAGCCTGAAGGGCTCATGGGTACTCATGCCTTCCCCTCCGCGACCCAATTTCAAATCCAAAAATCTCAATAAAAAAAGCCAATTTTGGGGCTAATTCGCCACAAAACGAACTCAGCCTGTACCTTGTTCATATCTACCCTCTAGCCAATTTTCACATTGATCAGACCAATATTTTTTTTGGAAATCGTTGGACAACCAAAGTGTGACACACGGACGGACAGGACGGGACTATAAGTGCTCTCTTTCCTTTCAGGAAAGGAGGCCCATTAAAAAGCAGCTTTTCTGACCCATTCGCATCCACAAGGGTTTTGGCAAGCATCCCATATAGTCAGGGCCGGATTAAAGGGCGGGGGGGGGGGGGACAAAGGGGGCAGTTGCCCTGGGCCCCACTCTTCCAGGGGGGCCCCGAAGGAAATTAAAAACGTTAAGTACAAAAAAGTATTGTATTTGCGTAAAGTAGCAGGGGGGGCAGTATACTGGATATACATATATATACGTCGTATGTACTTACGACACGATATTTCGGGTCCCTCTTGCAGCCGGAGAAGGCGTTGAAGTACCGTTTAGCGATCATGCGTTACGTCCACCTGGGGATCATCTTCTGCTTTCAAACTCTGAGCACCCGAGCGGAGAGGCACTTTGGGGAGCTGCAGAACCTCCTCGACGAGCAATGCCCCTCGTGCAGATGCGAAGAGGGAAAGGCACCGCATCCGGGCACTCGTTGCCGCAGCGACGAATCGGGCTACATCCCGCGCATGCTGACGAGCGAGGAGAAGACGAAACTCGAGCTCCTATGCAGCATTTACGGGAGCGACAGACCACCCTATTGGGTCCCGATGGTGTGGGCGTGTCGCGTGGCGGAGGAGGCCAGGAGGGAAGGGCTCGTGGACACGAACCTGGGGCTTCAGAGCATCATCTCGGAGATCCGTGGCGTCCGAACTCGACTCGGACAGTGCCGGGACATCGATAATGTCAATATTCCCCTCGTCTACACCCAGGTCAGACTCGATCGCCACTTCTTATGTCATCGTCACTGTTCATAGGCAAAAGCAATTCATGGAATTGAAGCTTATTTTAATGCGCGAAAGTCTTATTAGTTCGAAGTGGCTCTAACCTATTGCAGATAGTTTCTCAGCATTTAACCCTTTAATCATTTAATGCATTATTTATTCTTTTTCTGCAAAAAACATTGGTAGGTTTTACTTAGGTCCTAGAACACGGGAAAATTGGAAACAAAAGATTTCCCACAAATTTGTAAGCAGTAGGCCCGAAAATGTTATTGTTGCTCATTTGTCACAAACGGCTTTTTCAGCTTTCTAACCCACGCTGAATGGACGCTAGAAAGCTCAGTCGGTCCGTCAACACTCGTACATACCTCAACGCAAAAGAAAATGTAAAAATACGGATGAGCCTGGACCCTGGATTAGCGTAAAGTTTAAAATGAATCGCACCCAAAACGTCAGTCTGTCACCAGACTAAGCCAGATTCCTTTCATTTGCTTGCCACCAGGGGTGTATGGCACCTAGCAACGTCATGCATTGAAGGGTTATTGAACTTCTGAGGACCACTGGCTTGGCAATATTTCACAAAGATTTCATCAATCGAGTAGCTCAGCAATATTACCAAATCGAAAAGTTATTCCACATATTTTCCTTCCATTTCTTTTATTAATACCAAAGAGTTCCTAGTCCATTGCTTTATCGTTCCACGGCTTCCAGTCCGATTGAAAATAGTCGTCAAAATATGAGATTTTGATGGCAATGCTGCTACATCTAAGAGGTGAAACTTTTTCTGGATGTTTAGGTGGTGACTATAGCATGTTACACGTGGTGGTTCCTGTCTCTGATGGCGAGCCAGTTCATAGAGCAGGACGGACTGGACATTTATTTCCCGGTTTTTCCGGTCATGCAGGTCTCTTCATCCGGTCTTCTCCATTTATTCATTCTCGATCCGTCCCTTTTATTCCGTTTCTTGCACTGTGCCAGCAGCTGGTGTTCTTCATGGGCTGGCTCAAGGTGGCCGAGATGCTCATCAACCCGTTCGGCGAGGACGAGGACGATTTCGACGTCCATTTCATCATCGAACGGAACATCAAGGTCTGCGGGTCTTTTCGCGCCTCGTCTTCCATTTTTGCGTTCTTGCGTTCCTTTCGAAAATACGAATTGCAGATGGCGGACTTGATCGTTCGGGAAGTGGTGGCGAATCTCCCGGACATAAAGGCATTCCACGATGCTCCTGTCGAAGCAATCATCGACGAATCTCATAAAGTGAGCGATCCCCCAATTTTTTTTTGTTCCTTTCGTCTTTTCCCTTATTTCCATGCTGAAGTCCGTTTCTCCCTCGTAGTATGAAGCCTTGCCGAATGGATTCCTGAACCCTCCGCACACGCGAGTGCGTCTTCCATCCGTTGAGTACCGACCCGAATCCCATCGCCAAGGTATGCCCACATGACGGAACTTCCATCATTGATTTTTTATCATGAAATTTTCAAGGCAACTGCTGATTTGTTTTGTCGCAGCGACCCATGACATTCGCGGGAGGACGTACGAAAAGTTTGTCTCCGTGCAACACAGAGACTCCAGCCCCTGGATTCCGCGAACCGACGCAAGCGACGTCTCCGCGTGATTCCTTTTTTAATTATTATTAATGTTATCCGTTCTTCCCTCGTGTCGCTCGTGTTGTTGTTGAGACCCCGGAGGACCTTCATATCGAAGAAAATCGGTCTGGGACCACCATGCCTTTCAGTGGGTCTTCTGGATTTATTTACTGACGGCGTTGCGATCTTGAAGGCAAAATGTCGTCACTAGATTTCTATAGTGAAGACTGAATGAAAGTTTTCGATTTGACTTCTACCTTTTCGTGACGAGGTTGAGTTGAGCTGTCGGAAGTTGCGGAGCAACTTGCAGAATGGCCACTCTTTCGCAGAATTCGTAAGTTGTTGCAAGCTCGACTTTCACCACACCAAGAAGCATGAGAACGCTGTTCCCACCTTTTCCCACTTATTTTCTTCAGTGCAACGCGTTGCCGTCCCACCTGGGAGGCCCTCGCCATTCGGTCTCCGGAGTCTCTTCACTCGAGTCGCGTTCTTCCTTCTCGTTGGGCTTCCCGCCGCTGAGGCAGTTCACGAGGGAGTCTTCGACCTGGTTGGGCGAGGATGAATATCTCTTTCGTCGATCACTTTTTCCTGTGACTTCTGTGTCGATGAGAGGCGTGGCTTAAAGTGAAACATTTCTACTTCTCTCGGGCGATATTTTAGCTCGATGCGTTTCCCGAGTCAAATGCTTCTGATTTCCAGGAGTGTCCCCATTTTCCAGGGTAGGTAGGTGGGGTTCACACCGCGGCAGCGGCGACTCATGATCTTCTGCAGTGATAATAGTCAATGTAGGCAGAGTGGGCCCAAGCCTACTCCACCTCAAATAACGAATGGAGCCGACATTCACCGTGAAGACACATTCAAGAAGAAAGCTATACAACTATTCGTAATATAGCATATAAGATTTTGTCATCCTACAAAGCGAGCCTAATGCAAGGCATCTGGCGTGCAAACCCCTCCTTGGTCGGGCGCTCGCGCCACCCATCGCAACAGTGCCACCACTCAAGACCTGTTTTTTTTTTTTCTTTTAAGTCATGTATGTGCAGCCAGATCAACAAGAGTAATCAATTGGGGAGTAGATAAGAGTAGATTGGATGCGAAAAAGAGACGCAGATATACCCAATTCGATGACGACGCAAATTGCTCTGGGTTGCACAAGAATATAGCAAGACGTAGAATTTGAAGTATGATAGCACTTTCGAGGCTAAGAATCACAAAGCAGTATATTTCCCTCTCGCAACTCTTCCTCCTCTTAGTTTATGTGCACGAATCATTCATAACTTGAAGTGCTTTAGGAAAAGGCCCGATGGGTTTCAAACGAGCAATCGATGAGCATGCACGCCATCGTCTATCACCTTCGCTCTTCGAGAAAACCATGGAGTGATATTCTGGGCTGGCATGGGGAGGGGGTTATCCTACAGACTCACCTGGCTCCAGCTCCTCCTAACTCTCTTGACGCTAGGCTAATTCCATTTCCACGTTCAAAGATAACTTAGGTTGATTTGTGCATTGCCAATGTGGACCTTGCTAGGCTCGCAATGGGACTCGTCAGATTCCAGGGACTCAGCCAGTATCAGTGTCAAAGGGGTTTGGATACCCTCCGAAATGGGGCAAGAGTGAAATGAGAATTCGCTGCATTCCTGGAGGTAGGACAAGATTGTATCTCGTCAGGGACGGCATGGCAAGGGGAACCGGCTCGCAAGAGAAACTTCCACTTCAGCCACTTATGCTATAAATACATCCTACGAATGCATAGGCCTTCATTCGCTCTTCAACATTTATTTTGGCTTTACGATGTAATTTTTTTAATTTATTTAAGGAACTCATATTGGTCACACTTCGGTTCACCAATGTACAGTGGACCCTCGATATCCGTCGACTTCCCAGCCCGTCGGTTCTCGTATCCGTCGTCATGTCGCCACTCAATGAGTTTAGTGCTCAAGTATATGACTTCCCTGGAACGAGTTATCATTATAACATGCGAGTCTATTGCTCCGTATCTGTCGTTTCTTTATCCGTCGCACTTTTAAGGAACCAATTAACGATGGATATCGAGGGCCCACTGTATATGCTAAATTTTGTCTCACAACTTTTCGTAGTTTTGGAGAATCTTCGGAAGAGTTCACCCTATCAAAGTGTCAACTCCACCAATGATTCTGGCTCGACCGATGAACGCAATCGACCGAAATTCCCGCATGCTTGATTACGACACTAGATCTACCTACCAGACCTACCTACCAGATCTACCTGCCAGATATACCTATTAGATCTACTCGTACCTATACCTTCCCGATCAGCTCAATGAAGTTCCGTGAGAACTTTCTGCATCCGCCACTGGTCTACATCATAGAACCATGCATTTTATATGTCTAAAGATCGGTTAATGGCGAAAATACGATTGGAGCACATTCCATTTCCACGAATTTCGTGCGGGGAATTCCTTGAAAGGTTCTTGGACTCCACGGGCATGACCCACAACAACGGCGATTCATTCGTCATCTCTCTTCTCTTGTGGAAACCTTGTTGCTTCGAGTAATTGGCAGATGGCAGGGCTGCAGCTCTTTCGTTTTATAACCTTTTCTCCCCCATAACTCTTGACCTCGTGCACAGATTGGATCGAGTCCATGGACAATAAAAGTATTATCAGCATCCTGTCGGACGATGCCGGATGAACAACAGGATGCTATATAATCTATGAATAGATACGCCATGATGTGGCGGGTCATGTAAGATGACAGTAACGATGAAATAATCTGCATTAACACACTGTATCGGACCAATATTGACCAAATATTGAACAAATATTGAACCAACATATTGGTCTGCAATATTGCAATATTGGTCTAATACATCGTCGGATGATAGCCACCCTCTGCAGACAAACCTCGGCAAATCTAATCTAATGAATAAAGATGAAAAAATCTCCTGCATTGGGAACGACAGTTTGTTTATGGTACCTTATTCGTTCGAAAAATTAATAGTCACTAAGGCGCCTTTCTTCAACTCCTTTCGGCAACAAAATTCAACCACTTTGCATTCTTCTCTGAGAGCATCAACAGGAACGAAAGTTGGCATGCTTCTTCCTCTCTCAACATAGAATCGCCCCAGCAAATTTGAAGCCCCATCTCCCTGGGGTTGTGAAGAACACTGAATCTCGCTTTGTGAAGAGGTGAATTTCTTTTCCTTTTCTTATCCCCCCCCTGAGAAGCAACTCCTGGGGAGTTTTCGGAGGAAAGAGACCAACCAAAAGAAGCATATTAACTTGTAGGTGACGAAAAGTGCTGTTGTTTGCGGTGCACCATTTAGCAAAAAAAAAAAATGATGTTAGCTGTCGTTCACTTAGGCTTAGCGTGATGGTTCCGGTCCCGTCTCCCCGTGCTGCCAGATATCGTGCCAAAGTTATTCATGACGTCTTCGGCCTCAGTATCGGTGTCTAGATCTTCTATTTTTTAATGTATGAGATCTTTATGTGCTGAGTTCATGGGATGAGCTGAGATTGAAACGGTGGTTATCAGTAGCCGATCGATGTGGGGGGAGGGGGGGGGGGGGGGGATATGGAGATGCCGTGCACTGACATCCCTGAACTGTATGGTGCCCAACGTTCTCTCTCCTTAGACCTAGTCGAGACGAGAGGAACTCAAGATAGGCCTAACGTTCCACGTCGGCACTGAAATGGCTCATGAAACTCGAAACAGGCCTCAAATCGGCCTAACGTTACACGTCCTCTCAAAAATGGGTTGTGAGAGACTGAATAGGCCTGCGATTGGCCTAACGTTACACGTCCTCGACGAGATGTCTCGAAGACCAGGGATTAATCCATATAGGCCCAAATCGAGGATTGAGTTTCTTTTGAACGAAAAAAACTGAACGCCACTCACCCCCAAAGCCAATGCATGCAACTCTAACGTCGCCGCGTAGTTCTGATTCATTCATTCAGTCGCCAAGTTCTTTATTAACTGTACAGAAAGCCGGTACACTACTTTCGGATTGAATTGGTACCCCCCCTACTCTGGAGCGTAGAAAACACAAGCTTTCCAGACGATCCTCTAGATGTCAAACCTGATGCTCTACATGGTTGTTGGATGTGGACGTTGGTTGTGTCCTGCCTGTACTTGATAGAAGCGCTCCTAGGGTGGGGGGTACCAATCAGAAAACAGTGTACAATGCAGGTGGTTGTTTGGCATAAAAATATATCAGAAAGGCATCATAACGGCCCGTGGAAGACTATTCAACTTAAGGAATATTCGCATTTACCTTTTGGTGAAAATCCATTAAATTACTATGGGATGGTGTTGTACCATATCTTGAACATTCATAATTGGGACCTTAAAATCTCCAAAACCGTGTGTTGTACCCATAAATAATATTTATAAAATTAATGTGGAATAGTAAGAGTGCCTGTGCACTAGAGTCTTTTCATCACACGTGTACCACGAAGAAAAGTTCTTCCAGAACACTTGTTAGTCTCCACATAGTTTAATGAGTCCGTCCTATAAAGAAAAAAATAATGCTTTGCGAATTGTTCTCTCACAAATTTATTGAGCTCCACCAATATACGATAAATACATTTAGGCTTATTTCAAAATTTGGCACGAACCGGAAGTCCAAGAAGGCAAGAACACCTACAGATTGCTTTCCTCGAATGATTGCAGGCCCCCCCCCCCCCCCCCTTCTCGTACGTACAACTAGAAATACGTGTTTTCTAGGAAATGTTGCCTCAAATGACTCTCGGAACGATGCGGATTTGTGGCTCGGAGAAATGAGAATCAGGCCGAGGAGGGGCACGTGGGAAGGTTCACGATCCCGAACACGTTCAATTCCCAGAGGAGGGAAAAAACAAGGAAGATGATATATAGAATAAAACAGATCGATCCCACTCGTCGATTCAAGACGAATCGATTGAAAAACAATGCGAGATACAAGATGATGAGAGAGGAAAGGAGGGCAATGGCACTGTAGATGATTCCCTCGGAATTGATGCGGATGGATTTCGTCGTCGGATCCGAGGGAAGGAATGCAGCTTTCACGAACCAAGGGAGTCCCAAGCAGACCAAGATGTCGAACGTGTTGCTCCCCACTGCATTGCTTAGGCACATCGTCCCGAGTCCTGTCGTCGCATCACGGGCGAGAGAGATAGGAAATATTTCGATTCAGGAATGAGAGACTTAATCGTTCTTGATATCCTGGTCTCGTTGATGTATTGAGTATTTTAAAGTCACTTGATAGATGTATGGCACTCCAGCATAAATAACCATGCACTGCAGCTCATTGAAACTTGGGGAATAGTTCTACAAAATCTTGGGAAAACGCTGCACGAAAAAAAAAATCGTAAGGGTGCTGCTGGTGTGACGTCATTTGTATGTACAGCATGATGCGCATTAAGAAAATGCTGCCATGAAGCTCTGACGATCAGTTCTTGAGTGGTCTACACCGATGCTGATCTATAAGCAGCAAATAACATATGTGGAATGCTCTTGCTCGGATGGATTCAAGAAGAGGCGACATAACTGGCTTCGTCCTTCACAGCTGCCTCGTATTTGCCCATCCATGGCTACATCTGCTTTATATACAAGAGGACCCATCAGCAGTACCCCTTCTGAGACCTCTGGCTTCGTTTTTTTTCTCAAACGTTTTCCTCCCATGTTGTGAAACTTTTCCTCCGGCTATGGTGAGTAGTTTTTATGCTGGAGAACTTTTCCATCAAAATTGTTGGATTTCCCATTGGATGGAAAATCCAGGACTCTCATTTTTTTTGGCCATTTAAATTCTTTCGAATTTGAAAACTCCTCCGAAGCAGAACCTAGGAATGAGTTCCCAATCTGATGTGGGGGTGTCTGTTATCTTGAGAACAAGAACGCTCCGAGAAAATTCTGGCCTATGGGCCAGAATATTATGCACGTTTGAAGTGCAAATCCAGAAAAAGTGGAAATGGATCGTTTTGAAGAAGATTCCATGACAGCTTCCGAGTCGTACCCGAATCGGATCCAAGCCGGATCCGAGCCCACCCATCTTGAAGATGAGCGCATATAAGTGCCACAAAGAGCTCTAAAGTTCCTTCACCTCGATGAGCAAACAAACAGTTTCCTCCGTTTCGTCATCAGTTCATTGGCGAGCATTGACGGGTACAGACGCTTGTAAAATAATCCAAACACTCGAATTATTTTCTTCCTCTTAGGTCCTCTCTTTTCCTCACCTTGTCGGGCAACGATGAAACTGGAGATCATTTCAGGGACGCTCGTTCCAACTGCCAGGAACGTCAATCCCATCACGGTGTCGGGTATGCCTAGGGTGTAACCTAGTGAATGGAAAGAGCAAGGGGAAACATTCTCGTTGATCACGTGTTCAGCTAAATGCACTGGATTTAGGTGGAAACGTGACGTATTAGGGCATTTCATTTGCTGCGTGCAGCCATGTTAGCAATGGGAAAACTCCCATGGAGCTGTGGCCAAAATACTACACTTCACCAACTATTCCACAATGCAAAAACAGTCGGGTGGATTTCTACATAAGGCTCTAAAAAAAAGTGAAGAAAATGGACTTCAGCAGAGCCTACTAATTTTACACGCTTAAAAGGACACCGGAAAAGACTTGTGCATCCAGTGAGAGCTCGACCGTAAAAGAGCACTATGAAAACTCTTCAGAGAAGCGGTTCTCAACCTGTGGGCCAGGGTACTCAGAGGTACCATGATAGACTGGCAAGGATGCTGGGGTGTTATTAGGTTTTTTTTTGTTGCCCGTCCCCAAAGAGGGGTTAGAAAGTCTGGAGGCTACAATGCAACTCTACTGGTGTTATAGAGGATCTAAACGTTTCAGAAACAGGGTACGTGACATGCTATATTTTTGCTGCATGCAATATAGGTCTGAAGTCAATATGAAAAGATTCCTCATGTGGATGAATTTGAAAATATAAAGAAAGAAAAATTATATTCTCCGTCTAACTGAAACATTCTTGACGGAAAACCTCGGTATCCCTGGATTCTATTGCTTTCATGCTTACACTAACTAGCCTAGTGGAACCGGGAAGCTACAGGGTGGTCACTATAATTGAGAAACCATTCTTCTGTCCATCCCTTATTTTCCAAAATGGCGATGCAGTGGTCGTGGGAAAACAGTGAGTGATATCATGTGCTGCATGCATGTGTGCATCTTCCTCCATCTACCCCGACTGAAGAACTAGTCGAGTGTGTGCCATAGGCCTTGACCTATCGACATTGGCAGCCATCCGGTTCTTCTGTCTGGAGACTTCAACACCAAGGCAGATAAGGAATGTGAAATCTAGATTCTCTTCGACTGGTATAGGCCTCCGACTCCTCAACAACCGATCGGCATGCAAGTGCCTTGTCCAAAACGGGAGAAGTATAATGGACCTTGTCTTTTTCAATATTGCAGTATCGATTTAATATACAAAACATATACAAATGTATTTTAATATACAAAATGCAATATACAAAACCTCTTTGAGGTCAATTGGCTTTATGATAAACAACTCTTCCACCCCAATAGGAGAACATATTCCGGTGCTCAATGGACTAGCCCTTGATCGCCAAAAGAAGCCTTCCAGGAAGCAACTTTGTGTCAGAGCAAACGTAAAATCACTCCCAAGATATTAGTGCAACATTATAAACTGAAGGAAAGGATAAAACACTTGGACCTATCCCTTATTAATGGTGCCTGCCCCCCCCCCCCCTGGCTACAGGCTTGGTTTAGAATTTTTGCATTCAAAAATTGTAAATCCAATTCTAATATAATCAGAACTATCCATCAAGGAAATTACTTGCATCTAAAAGGAAAAGTGACGAAGATTAAAACCTTTAATGAATGCAACCATTGCAATCATTGGAAGACACCCGAGGGATGCGAAGCACTGTCAGTCTAACAACACATCACTTGGTAACAGTGCCTCTTCCTGAGAGAGAGGGTAGGAATAGGGAACTGAGACTGACAGAAGCCTGTTCGGAGTGATTCCTTATTCAGTCTGCATAATACTGTAGAATAAGTCTGATCAGGTGTGACAACCACAGAGGCTTCTACAAGCACGTGCTTCTGAGCTGAAGGCGTAAGCAAGCGATTCTCAACCTTCCTGCGCAAGGAGTAACTGCGCACCGTAGGCAAGCCTACCCTCACTCATTCCGGTATTGCAGTTCTCTTCCCTTTCTCCCTCCTCTCGTTCCTGCATTGGACTCGTAGGAATTCGTGCCTAGCCAACGTAGGCAGGCAGCGCCGTACCTACTCTGGATGCATTATCTTGTTTTGCTATTACCTCGCATTGGAAAAAAAGTATTTCCAGCTGTGCAAATCGAAGAATTAATTAGAAAATATTTATTTAAGAACTCTGATTTTAAACTGGGTAGGCACTGCCTACCCTGACGAGCCGTCACTGCCCATATGCCCCCTGGCTTATTTTAGATTCACGTCTCCACAATAGGGAAAATGCGCTGAAGCCTTTTCTGAATGGTGTTTTACTTCGCAACTTTCTTTGGGATGATCTTTGTGCCTCACAAACCATGAAAACGACATGACTTTGTACTTACTTTCAATCCTCCAGTCAGTTCGGCAATAGGCTCAACTTCCAGCAGAATAGGAATGAGTGACCAGAACCAACAAGTAGAGAATGTTGAACTGCACTTTTTGGAGGCACAGCAAATTCCTTCAATGTCATCGCTTCGCGCCTAATGATCCATACAATACTTTACGGAGCGAAACCACAAAGCGCAGCTGTATGTGAGCGTTCCAATACGCTATTATGGCAAAATAATGTTTAACTACCTTAACATGAATCATCATTAAAGTATTTCTTAAGAAGGTCTTGAAAGAAAAGCACGTATTTTCTTTTAACCCTAGAAGCTACAACTGCCAATCAATTCAATCGACAGTTCACCCATCGCTATGGCGGCACTGTTGATTTTCCGACACTTTCGAATTTCTTCATTTAGTTCTTCTAATCTGCTAACAGATGGCATGACATGCTATCATTTGAGATCCTAGAAATTCACCGCAACCGTTTATTCAGTTTCATCCATAGTTCAGACAAAAATCATTTTAAATGGCTACCAGCACATCTTGCCGCTCCTTGGTTAAATAAAATCTGATTACTTCGGAGAAGCAAGCAAGTACAATTGCGCAATGCCCCAAAAGTCATGCGCACCTGAGAATAAAAGTTATCAACTCACCTACGTGAATTGATTATAATAATATTGATCTCAAACCATATTTTCAGGATGTTTCTCCTGACGTAAAGCCACTTCGAGCGATTTTTTAATGCAGAAGTCGCCCTCTTTCGCTGCCACCTCCATCAGAGGGAACTCTTCACGAGAACCCTTTCTTGTGCTCCCCACGCACGACTCTGATTCTATCCATTCTTATATTTTCTCACTTCCGCACTTTCATCCTATTAATATTTTCACTGGAGGACGAGAGAGCCATATTAATGAATATAAATATGTCTCCACGATGTACTACGAGCCCTATTCGATCGATACGATGATGTCACCATGCAGGGAGCCAGTCAACGCGAAACAGACCGACCTGTACATGCAACCTATACATTAAAAGGTAACGGTATTGAAAATGAACGAGACCAGGCCATGACGTACTGGGAATCCTAAATAAAACGAATTGGAAGGAGATTAATGAACTCTTGGAGCCTGTCTGCTTCTTTTCACACTTCCCAAAATATGCATACGTGGGAAACGACCTACCGATGATGGTGATCATCCAGACGGCCAGGTAAGCGATTACGCCGATCCAGATGAGGCAGCTTATGAAGGCGACGATGTAGAATTTCCTCCATCTCTTCTTTCTGCAATCGGGGATGGTAAAAAAAAAGATGAGACGGATGGGCCAAGTAAGGGTCCAGTAGATTCGCCACCCCAAGCTCCCTTCCTCTTCGAGGCCCGGTGGACACCATCCGTTACAGATCGCAACAGGTTCCGAGTTCTTTCCCTCCTCCAAGGAGCACCCTGTTAAAAGATCACCCAGAATTCATGAATGACGTTAAGAGATACGGCCATGCGACGCGACGGAGTCGGAAACCAGACTAGACAAGATTGGCGTCTGTTCTCCGTCGCTCTCCGAATCTCCGGTCGCTACTAGCTTCCATCCCCACTCCGAGACCTTCTTCTTGACCCAAAGCTCAATGGATGGGTTGAAAACCATTACTGAAGAAAAAAGACAGAGGATATGGATTGACACAATAAATGGAAAATAAATTTTAGAGAAAGGGGATCGGAGATAGGCTTGCCGATGACGTAGAGGAAGTATGCTATGAGGAATATGAAAGCTTCCCACCAGGTCACTAGTTCATCATCGATGACGAGAATAAGGATGATGACGGAAATTCCATAGGCTACACAATCGCGACTGAGGGCCCAGAAATCCACAGAGATCACCTGCATGGACACATTCGGCAGCCTTTCTTACTATTAATCCCAGGATGAGTTGATATCGCATTAGCGTTGCGATATCCGTTACGTCGACTGCATCATTCCCTTTGCATGACTCGAATGTAACTTCTTATGAGTAGCCTTTTTAAATTCCAAGGCCTCGTGAAACCTCGTGAGGCCTCGAAATGGGGAAACGTGCGAAAGACGAACCATGCCGGCAAGAAGACCGCACAGAATGACAACCCCGAGGATGTTGAAGACGGCGCTCCCGACGATGGTCCCCAATCCGATGTCCCCTTCCGTCAAGAACGTCCCGAGCAGATTGGTGAAGAGCTCGGGAGAGGAGGACCCGGCCGCCATCAAGCTCGCTCCTCCGATGTCCGAGGACATGTGCAGCTCTACCGGTGAGACAGAGACGTCGTTTCGGATAGGGGGATCCGCGATCGCGCGAGACCGGATCGGCGATTACCCTTGCAGATGACATCCAGAGACGGGACGAAATATTCGTCGCAGACGATGGCAATGGCGACGAACAGGTAGATGCCGATGAGGAAATGGATGACGACCCCCCCGCGATTCCTCTGCGAGGGACTGAGGAAATCCCCAGGGAATTCCTCGATGGCCGGCGGAGTACAATTCGAGTTCTGCGACAGCAAATGTCGGCTTCTCACAACCTCCTCCTCATCTGAAACTAACAGTTATTCTATTCGTCGGGAAGAGTCTCGGATTTCAATAAGCAAGGGAGAAATATCTGCGGCGTCGGGTTTTCTCTCAGCTTCCAGTTTCTCCCATTCCGTCTCTCTCTCTCTCGGCCTGCCGTCGCGCTCTAGATAGCGGAAACTACAGGACAGAGCCCTTTCAACTTTCCAAGGTGACAGATCGTCATGAACATGTAAAAAGAGAAGCCTGGGTTCTGATCTACGTTCCACGGTAGATCCGTCACGTTGGACGTAAAGTCTGACGACATTGGGTATTCAACCTGAGGGAACAACCAATCCGATTCTCGCCGCACTATACATGCTCACGAAATTCGATGTGAGGGAAAATCCCCAACTTGGTCCATCGATCATCTCTAGAAAAGCCTATGCGGCTTTTCTTCGTCGCGGGACGTTCGCGTTCGGAAAACTATGGAGACAATTTTCCTGAAGGCATGGTGACAGAGGATGATTGGTAAGACGAACTTTTTTATTAGTGAGATGCGATGTGAACTATGCCATGGATCTCGGCGTGTCGACTGAGGATGATGGCGACAAAGAACATTCGAAACCGAGCAATATTGACTCCTGCATGCATAAGTTCAATCAGCCCGAATTGTTTGAGAAAACAAGTTGAGTTTTTTTTGCGACCTTTTATTGCTTCCGAAATTTCGTTGGGAAGGAAGGACGTTGAGAGGGAAGAACGTTGACGTGAAAATAAGAGAGTACTTTGAAGGTTCTCGAAAATCCTAGAGAACGAAAACACAGCAAAAAAAACGCTCCTCCAGTACCTTTGCCTGTTTACACTGGTAAAATCTTCTCAAAACGTCCATCACCCATGCAGATTTGGAACCAAGTGTAGCAACACCCCCCAGGCGTATTTCCACCTGTTGAGTGACGATTTCTCTCTCACTTTACGCCATAAAGACTGCTTTTCATGCCATGTTCTCGTCGTAGTATTCTACACGTCGTAGAATAGTATTATTGTCGTACGTCGTAGCATCAGAATCGATACTACGACGAGGACATCGCGTGAAAAGCAGCCTTTATGTCGTCAAGTGAGAGAGAATTCGTTCGAGTGTCATGTACTCGAAGGATTTCCTTTTCTTTCCCTGTTATGACCCCTTTCATCTCTTTCACCCTTTTCGTCCTCGCCATGGGGCATGTACCCAGCCCCCTCACCTTGGCCTGGAGGACTACTTTCTCCGGCCAGCTTTGCCCTTAAATAGCGGTCTCTCGATATCATGAGGCATTCGCTGAGCATACTTGGTGCCATTCGCACCTACTGTTTCTCTTCTCGTCCGACACGTCTCCTCCGCATTCACGCCTGCCAATCTTCGTCTCTGCAGTACATCTCGGGAGCCTCCCCTCACTTCCCGGGCATCAGAACTTAAACCATTCCTTCAACATCTTGGTGACCTCCCCTTGGAGGATGTTATTGTAAACGTGATTAAACCTAGCTCCAATAGAAACCCATTGTCTTCCGTTCCCCACGTTGCAAGATCTTGTTCACCTGAGGCTTGGCGCTGAACCCACGCAAGCCTTCACTCATCCGCGTTACCCTTCCTCAGCAGCGCCATAACAGCCACCCACGTGACACGAGCAGTGTTGAAACTCCATCCGCCTTATGTGCGGAAAAGGTACATCTAATGACTCCGCATTGAAAGACTGTTGATTTTTATTCTTAAAACCCAGGTACATGAAACTGTTTGGTATACGTGTGAGGGAATGGGCAGGTGGATTTCCACCGGGTGGGACGTCCCCCTGGTTCCAAATTCACCCCCTATCCACCAGGGTTTGTCCAGGGGGACCTTTTGTAAGGGATTGAACCATGTACCAGGTAATTTTGCTTTGAATATCCCTCATGCCTCTTCTCATTCCCTCGCGTCTTCGTTAGCACCTACCAGTGGCAAATCCTTTTTCAGTTCTCATTGAGAACGCCCTAACGAAAAGCCTACAGGAAGCTGGATGATACAAATGAGAGGATTAGTGCGAGATTGCAGTGAATCCCAAATTATGTCTCATCGACAGCATTTCGCAATATTCCCGTTTAATCCGATTTGCAAGAGGAAAAAGAACCTTTAGATCGACAATCGAATTAGATCTTCCCACGCAAACATGATTTGCACTCATTACCTCGTCTACGTCGGGCTTGGTCTCGCAACTCTGGCCATAAAGGAATCTGGATGAGGCTGAGGGTCTTCTACGAGGCCAAAGAGCAAATTCAATTTGAACTTCTTTTCATCTTGAATAGGGACTCATTTTTCCCTTATAGGGGAATGCCGGAATTCCAAGAAAGCATAAACGCAAATTGAGTAAAGATGAAATAGCATTCTAAAAAAAAATCATTCGTTCGACTCCTGCTCATTCAGACGATATCGCCTCTCGTTGAAATTATCTCCATATCTTTTTCTCTGCATTTGCAAGGCTGCCTTACATATAGAGCAAGTACATGAAAGTGGTGCAGGTCAAGGTAGAGGTGGGATCGCTTTCCCGGTTCGGTGGAGCAACAAGCTAGAAACCTGGGGTGCACGAAGCAGGCTTAGGGTCCCGACATCTTTGCAGCCTCTCGTGATATTTCTTTAAATATTCACTCTTTCCGGGAGACCTGTCGATGATTGCGAGTGACGAGTCCCCACACGATTGAAGAACGTGCGATTGCAGGGGCGAGGGTTTGAGAAAGAGGCCGACTGACCAAAAAAAACTTGAACCGCGAAAGCCTGCACCAACGAAGATGACACGAAGCCCGCTCGGAAGACATCTGTCCTCGACGTGCAACTTTAAGGAAGGCCTTCAAGAGTCTCCAAGAGCGACCAGCCGAACAAGGAAACAACTCCAAGGAAGTTGTTGCAGAAGGAATCCATCCAGAAGTCATTACGAACGTTGTTTCGCTTTTTTAAGTATTCTTTCCTCATTCATATACTACTGCAATCATGAATTCTTTTCACGGTCGCTAGCTGGAGGGTTACATGAAAGGGGTAAGTAATGCAAAGGAGAAGAGAGACTGTGCACGTGCCTGGACTATATGCCAACCCTGGAGATGAACGCATTTGGACAACTGGCGTAACATGGCATAATGTAATGGCATTTACGTCTCTTTGAGCATCACATACCGTTCGACGAATAATGTGTTCGTATCCTCGTGGCTGGTTACATAATGAGCGGTTGTTTTTCAGAGATCGAACTTGATACATCTGGTGGATTCTGGGAGTCTTCACGAGCACATTGACTTGTATTGGGAGCGGAATTTCATGCTCTATAAATATGCAAATGACGCTGCTTTTTGACGCTGCTTTCATGCTGCAAAAACGGAGCTGAATATGCAATGATTTACAAAAGCATGCTACGGAAATGTTTCAATGAAGGGTGATAAAGAATTAAATTGTTCCGAACTCGGGATCCACCTGCATCAAGGATTCAAACATGTCAGAAGTGCTATTTTCCACGAGATCTGAATTTAACTTTGGCAGTTGCATTGATATAATTCCCCACAGATGAGGAGCCTGAAAATGATCAAAAGAAAAACAAAGCATGCTACAGTATGCAAATCCGCTCCCTAAGAATGAATCGAAGGAATCTCAGGACCGACCAGAGTTATCACAAGCAGGTTCTCATCCGATTTAACCCTTAACCGGTTTGCCATAGAGAAATCTGGCAAAAATGTTAGATGACATAATGGCTTAGATCTCCAGAATGAAATGTAGAATGGGCTACATATTTGATACATGCAGAGCTAGATAGTACAGTAACATGGTTTTGAAGTTTTAACTGTCTGCGTTACAAAATAAAGGAATGATGTTATGTAGAAAACATAAGAACTCGGGAAAAATATTAGCCTCACTTCTCGCGCGGAATACCTCCACGTGATTGGCTCTTCCAGAAAGAGCCCTCCGCTGCACTGCGTCTCCTGTCACGAGTCATAAAAGTAATGAAAGCCTTTCTCGTCGGCGGAAGCTGGAAGGGGAGCCCGTGAAGGTCTTTATTTACGGCGCTCTTGGGATTAAAAATATATTTTTTTTCCCATTTTTCCAGTCCAGCCGGATTCCTTATCATTTTCCTATCGACGCAATAATAAAGGACTGAGATACACAGATGCACGAAAGACCTGCCCCTCCATCTTTAGAAACCAGCAAAAGACGATAAAAAACGATTGTCACGGTTTTTTTCTTCAAACAACGACCAAGAAAACGGCTTCTGTACCGTTAGATTCATGAGCTAGATGCCTAAATTTGATAAGAAAACATTTTCCGCTCTCTCCACTTTTGATTGACGCCAAAAAAATTTCAAGTAAATGCACGAGCAAAGAATACCAGGTAATTTTCTCAGAGGTATGTGTTTTCGCCGGAAATTCCCCAACAAACCGGGGAAGGGTTAAACAGACTCATCTTCACGCAATGCCCACAATGAATACGATCTGGCAAATGTTGAAGACTTTATAAAGCACAGCTTAGCGAAATTTTATGTGCTTCTTGAACGTGTTTCCTTCACGTGAGGACACGCGATGGCCTGAACTCGACAGCCATTATGATTAGATTTAGTCATGCATTTGAAGTCCACCTCTGTTGGGTGACTCATTGACTGCGCGAGTCTCATCTGGGTTACAATTGCCTCGTGGGACACTTCTGCATTCGTTGCCTGTCGGTGCCGGTCCCAGATGTGCTTCGCTCTGTAACCCTGTCAGGAGTGTCACCAGACATCCAAAACCAGAATATAGATTATCCTGGTTTTGGATGTCTGGTGTGACCACGCTGAACCTCGTGATATATGAATAAGCATTCACGAATGCGTTGTTGAAAGACAAGCGAGAATATTCTGTTACTAGCTATGTACCAGGCATTCAAAATTTTGAATGCCTGGATGGTACTGGGACGAAGCTAGTAAATCGACTACATCAAATTCAGCTAAACTTGGCATGATTCGTTAACCACGGAGACAGGTCAGTGGCGTACCAAGGGGGGGGGGGGGGGGCTTCAGCCCCCGGGNAACCACGGAGGCAGGTCAGTGGCGTACCAAGGGGGGGGGGGAGCTTCAGCCACCGAGTTTGGTTGAAGCCCCCCCCCCCCCAATTCTGGTCGAAATGCATCCGCCACCCCTCTACCCCCAACGAATAGAAGTAAGGGAAATTCAAACCCCTCCCTACCGTTTCGTTTAGCTCCTCCATTGGCGAAATAGTGGCTATGTCACTGAGGCAAGTTTGTTGAGCCACACCACACACCAAAAACAGCTTTATACAGTTAAACCTGCGGATTCGGCCACCTGACGGCCGCCTCCTATTTGAGGCAGTAATATCAAGGTGGCCGAATCTCAGAATTTCGGAAGACCTCAGTCCCAATCGTTAGCTTCATAGGCTCAATGCTAATATAACCTGTTTGATCCGCCCACCTGTCAAACGCGGCCAGCGGTCAAGGATTTGAAGACATTCTGTGCTGGCCACTCTTTAATTCTGCCAGAACACAGGAAGGAAAGATCACAGGTTCATTACTTTCCTTTTTTCCCTGCTTCGCAGCTTCCCTCCTTTCTTCCCTCTTTTCCTACCTTTCACTACTTTCCACTCCCCTCCCCTCCAATCCCCGAATTGATCCGTCGCTTGGTTGCCAAGGTCACATCTCCGGAGTTTCGAAAGCGAGAGAACGATCATCAAGAGTGCTGAACTGCCACTCGTTCTTCCGTGTATCTCACTCTTCTTAAAGGCCATCGAGTACTACGGAGAAGCTGAAGTGCTTTTTGGCAGAGAAGGGGATGCACGAGTCAGGTGAAGCGATCACGAAGCGTCTCTCCAGGAGCGAATGTGCGAACGCAAAATGTGTGCGCGTCAAACGAACATTCCAGACATACTCACACTGAAATAATGGTCTCCAAATTTCTCTTGATGTTATAATTAAAATCTCACAAAATCAAAAATACAATACCTTTGGAGCATACAGTGTGTTTAATTTTCCTGAAAAACTGACTCTAAGTACATGACAGTTTGCCTAGAGAAAAAAAAAAGGGAGGGATCTCCCCTCTTCATAGCGGCGACCTGTCAGAACCGGCGAAATGTAGGAAATTCTCCTTGTGGCCGTATTACACAGATTTCACTGTACATATGCTCGCAGTGAAAGGTGAAAGGGCTTCAAATGACCCTGAAAGGTTAAAGGTAAGGCAAAGGATGGGCAAACGACGGATCGGGGAGCGAGATCGCGCGCAACATGCCATGCAGGAAGATATAGATACAAGACTACAGATAAATTTCACCCGACGAGATTACCGCCCCGCAATGACGATGGCGAAAAGTGGAGGACTTACCAGGGGATTCCTCTGCTCCCGCGAAGAACCGATAGGTAAGAAAGACGATGAAGTAGAAGATGCAGGAGGAGGAAACTCGGAAAAGAGCGGATCGTCGAGCCAAACGCTTCATCCCGGGTCCCTCAGTGCGTCTATACTAAATCTAATCTAACTGCACGAGACCTTTACGAATGACTTCGTTCAGCCCGCCCCCTTCTCTCGTCGACGCATCCCGTACTTGCGCAGCCAACGCAAGTACAGGATGCGGCACAAAAATGTTCTTCGTTTCGAAAGCTGATAAAAAATTTTGTCTTAACCGATATGGGAGACAAACTGATTCATAGGAAAACTCTCCCAATTTTATCTCGTTACATAATATTATCAACATGACCTCCCGAAGGTCAGCACCCTTGAGAACACGCACGGCACAGTTTCTGATAGCAGCTTGAACTTCACGCTCGACTGATGAAACGATTCTCGTCTCCAATTCCTTCAGGACGTCTCCGGGTTCCCTTTAAACGCGTTTTCCTTGAGAAAGTCCTCCAGATAACTTTCTGTGGGGTTACTCGAAAGAAAGGGTGTGTGTAAAGAGACCTCGAACGATTGACGAGCTCCAGGACAATATTAAAAATGAAATTCGGGCGATTTCTGCCGCCGTTCTCAGAAAATTGAGAGCACGAGCGCAGGAATGTGCTACCCGAGGTGGTGGTCATCTAAGTGACATCATTTTCAAAACTTAGAGGATGAACTAAAACTCCAAACTTCGTACTTTATTTTACTTTTTGAATTAGGTAAACATTTGACTTCATTAATGAGATATTTGAATTCAAAATGTGCTCCTTTTTGCCACACCCTGTATTTCATGCTTCTTAGAGGCACAATCGCGATGGTTCGAGGAATTCCAGTCTAATGTTCGAATAGAAGTCGAATAGAAGTCTAACGTTGACGTCCGCACTGAAATGATTCATGAAACTCGAAATAGGCCTCTTAATCGGTCTAACGTTACACGTCCTCTCAGAAATGGATCGTGTGAGACTGAATGGGCCTGCGATAGGCCTAACGTTACACGTCCTCTCAGAAATGGATCGTGTGAGACTGAATGGGCCTGCGATAGGCCTAACGTTACACGTTCTCGACGAGATGTTTCGAAGAAGTTTCGACCAGGGATTGATCCTCTTAGGCCTAATTGGCCTCTTAAGCCGAGGATTAAGTTTCATTTGAATGAAAAAAGGTAGGCCTAAGCCCAGGAACATAGCCAGGAATTATTTTCGGGGAGTGTCTTGTGAGTCTCTCTCAGGCTCATGGGATGACGAAGTGCCCCCCCCCCCTTCACTCTCGTACTCCATGTTATGAAATCTTGCCTCATTTCGGGGGGTGTCCAGACACCCAGGACACCCCTCCCCCCTGGCTACGTCCCTGCCTAGGCCTGATCCAAAGACAATCCGTCGGTTAGGCCTAGGCCTAACGTTAGAAGAGAAGAGGGGAGGGAGGTGTGGTTGAGTTTGAAGTTGAGGGTTAAGTTGGGTTAGGTAGGAAAGGGAAAACCTTTGAAAACGGTTTTCACATTACAGTACTTCATAAGTCGGTAATCGTATGAGGTGTGACCTACCATGTAGAGTGGTGTCCCTGGTGATCTGACAGGCGTATTAGGGGGCTTAGGAAGGGATTAGGGTGTCTTTTATTTCAACCCAGACTGTCCCCCCCCCCCCATGCGTCACCCAATATGCCTGTCAGTGTCATTGTACAAGAATCTGATATATACACTCAATGTCCACAAAATTAGAGATACCTCACTAGTAGCGTGCTGGACCGCCTTTGGCCCTCAAAACAGCATCAATTCGTCGTGGCATGGATTCCACGAGGTGCTGGAAACGTTCTGCAGGTATCCCGGCCCATGCTGCTAGCACAGCGTCACTCGGTTGCCGCTTGTTTGAAGGCAGTACAGGCAAGCCCCGCACAGCCCGTTCCACCTCATCCCAAAGATGTTCTATTGGATTGAGATCAGGGGACTGTGCGGGCCACTGGAGCAAGGTAAACTCCTGGGCATGTTCCTCGAACCAATCCATGACGATACGGCCCTTGTGGCACGGTGCATTGTCCTGCTGAAAGTATCCATCTGCTGGGACACCAGCGTTGAATTTTGCCGTGATTTGGCATACTGTAGCCCGCCTGTCGGCCAAAACAATACGTGACAGCCTTCTCTGACCTCGAGCATCAACGAGGCTCTGCCGTCCACAGGATGCCCTTGCAGCCGTTGTTTTTCGCTTATCACACCATTCACGGTATACCCGTGAAACTGAAAACACGTGAAAAGCCAAGCAGTTTGACGGTTTCCGCGATACTCAAACCAGCTAGTCTGGCACCAACGACCGTTCCACGTTCAAAGTCGCTGAGGTCTGTTGATTTTCCTATTCTGCAGTCAAAACACACACACTAAAGCAGGGCTGCCTGCTTTAGGTCACAACCTAACCTACCTAACCTAGGTTAGGTTATTCTGTAGCTGCATGGAAAGTTGAATGTAGGGGTATCTCTAATTTTGTGGACATTGAGTGGTATACTAGCAGAGGTACCCGGCGTTGCACGGGTGAATATTGTATACGTCCCATATTTGAGGATTTAATATTGTTTTAATGCCTTTGGCATAATTATTTGGCAAACCCGGCTAGAAATGGTTTAAATTATGTAACTTTCACAACAACCAATTACAAAATTCCAGTAGCAAGCTGCATGTTGCAGCTTACATTTTTTTAGCCCCCAAAACGTTGACTCCTTGGGGGGGGTCTGTAGTAGTGAATCGGTCAAATCTGCATTAAATAAGGTACCGCGGGGAGTCCGAATTTTGAAACGCCACCTAGCCTATGACCATACCCGGACCAAATGAGGAAGTCATGCAATGTTTGGTCGGAATAGGATCAGAGGCGTGGCCGTGCATGGACAGACACATGCACACGCACACACAAACTATGAGATATAATACAGGGTGTCAGGAAAATCCCTATCTGTTTTGCAGAATTAGTGATATTTTGATGTTGTAGGGATATTGATTGATAATGTTGAGTCTTTGTGGACGTGTGGCAGTGGTTTCACTCCAACTCCAAGGCAAGTCATGCAATGAGATCGGAGAACAGTTCCAAAGAAGATTTATCCAAAGAATCCTGGACCCACAGACAAGGCAATTCGTGAATTGGTAAACGAAATTAAACGGAGAGCATCTGCCAATTACCCGGTCTAAGTATACTTTTCGATCATGATCGAAATATCATCATAACTCGATCATGATCGAAAACCATACTTTGACCCACATTACTGATAGCTCGATCATCATAACTCGATATCCCTCCAGGACCCCTATAACTGATCGAATTTTCATACTTAAACCGAAATCGTAATTGAGAGCGACATTTAACGTACCACCGACGAATCCAATCATCTTTGGACATCACAGCCAAAAATCGGATATCCAGATGGCTTTGTTCCTCACTTTCCCAATTTCGAACAATGCTTGGGTACGCTTACCCTACCATATTCTAACGAGAGCTGTTGTTTCACCAATCGAGAAAAAACGCCTTACACAAGGCCTAGAACCATCACAACTCTTCCAATCCTTTTTCGCTAGAGAGACACGAGGTCTTCGTCGGTAATTGCTACGCCATGTCTCCAAACAGTCGAGGTGGTAAAATTAGAAATATACAATAGAGCAATTGTCCGCGTGAAAATCACATTATATGATTGAAGTTTACAAAGGAGCCATCTTTGACGGCAGATGGTGGGAGGGGGGGCCTACGGCAGCGTGACGTCGGTTATCATCTAAGTTATGATGATTTGAGTTGCGATGATATTTCGATCATGATTGAAAAGTGTACTTAGACCGGGTAAATGATAAAGCAAGATCTGGCCGTCCACGTACTTTCCCGGAAACAATGGAATCAATCAGAGAAGCTTTTGAACTTAATCCTAAATCGTCAGTCCGCCGTGCATCAGTATAGAGAATGTGATTCATTAAATCCTCCATCTCAATTTGTTCAACCAAATCTTCTTTGGAACTGTTTTCTGATCTGATTGAATGACTTGCCTTGGAGTCGAAGTGAAACCACTGCCACACGTCCACGAAGACTTAACATTATCAATCACTATCCCTACAGCATCAAAATATTTATGCAAAATAGGGACTTTTTGGACACCCCGTAATATACATAGTTAGTATAGATGCATATAGAGCCACGTTGCCCTATCGAGAGCAGCACTTGCCAAGATGCGAAGCCAAGATTAAAACTCGATTTTCTGTAGTGAGGAGAGCGCAGTTAACTAGCTCCAAGAACAGGGCATTTTGGAAGATCTAACTCCTCCTCCTCGGTGTACTCGACTTGCATGCGGAGGGGAGACTAGGATGTTCATTCGAAAGAAAAGGAAGCCAGATGTGACCGTCATGGCTATCTTGCTTTCAAGTGCAGGAATGAAGGGTGTCAGTCAATGCAATCAGTTCCCCGCTCAAACAACCTATTTACCTACTTCGACAGCCGTGGCCGAGCTCAGAGCAACTTCTCTCCTGAAAGCATATTGGAGGTCGCGTTTTACTGGTGCGGTGACCTGTTGATTGCACAAGTGGAGCAACTTACCGGTCATTGCCACCAGACTGTTGTGGACTGGTTTAGTTTCTGCCGTGATGTTTCGACTGAGAGAGAAGAGAGGCAAGATGACACGGCGATTCAAATGGACGAAATCCTTCTGAGTGGCAAATTTATGGGAATTTTCCCTCAGTTACATGCAAGTTTTTGCTTGAGTTCATTGCATCTCTGACCTCTCCCATATTAATTTACCACGGAAAGGGTAAACGTAAGACAAAAAAAGTGCCAACCGAAGCAGGGAACTGTGGTTGCTGTTGCTACAGTTTGCAAAAAATATGTGGACGGTCGCCGTGGCATAACACAATGAGGCATAACTCCCACCCCCCCCCCCCCTTTGGGATTTTCTGGGCTCGCTACAGGACGGTCGTTTTCTCTGCAAATACTCTGAAGAACTCGGAGAGAAGCTTAAAATGCTGCCTACAATATTGTATCCTGAGAAGAAATGCAGCAGTTAAACCACTAAATTTGAGTTACAGGACACGCCGGGAAAGATATAAAAAGGAATAAAGAATGCAATGGCAACTGCCCTGACGTATTGCACGAATAGAAAGAACTTCTCAAAACGCTCAATTAGGTGGAGTCCCTCCTCGCAAAGAAAATTTTTTAAAAAGATATTGTCTGTTTCTGCGGAAATGGAACATGTATCATTTTTAGGACGAAAAGGCGCATGTCTGCCCGTACAGACTGTCAGCCATATCTGCACAGGAAGGTGGACGCCATGAGAATGCCACCTGATACCGGCTACATGCCACTTCCGCCCCCCCTTCCCCTTCCCCCCGCTCCCCATCGCGAGTACTCTCTGACGATATCATTCGAAGCACGAAGAACGCATTTCACGTGCCTTGGTGACGTGGGAATTATCAAGCAGAATTCGATTATTTATTGTTACCCCTTCGTTTGAGTCTCCGTCTTTTGCATCGGTGAGTCTCGTAGAGCCTAGTCCGGGGTGAATATGTCCACTTATTGATACATACATAAATGGGTTTTCGTAGACGGCGTAGGTGTTTCCAAATACAAAACTCAAATGTGGAAAATCCTTGAAATACTTTCAACTTGCCATGGAACCTATAGTTAGTAAAGTTGAAAACCTTATACATGCAGTCTATTCTTTGTCTCAGCTGATTACCATCGGCTGGAGATGTTCGGGTTGGTAGATCTATAACGATCGGGGCACAAAAAGAAAACCAAGCTGGTTTACTTGGCTGGTACTTGGCTGAACTCGCTCAACCAAGTAGTCGGCTTACTTTCAATGACTGCTGGGAGACAGTAGGAGGAAGTGGCACGTGAGCAGAGCTCGAGAGAAAGGAAGGGAGAACCACATTGGGGCCTTCACTTAAAAACTCGAACTACGCTACTGTGTGCAGTCTCTTCGTTTGTCAAAAATGGATGCATCAGCTACGAAGGCTGCAAGAAAGGAGGTAGCTCTTGGCCGATGTCTTAAGGATCACTAATAGAAGATGACTCGACGCTCCCCGGATAGTCGCGTTATCAGGAGCCTCCACTCCGTGCAGGCAGCGAATCTTGTGGTAGCCGAGAGAAAGCACCTTTCGCTGCCGCAGTCTGCCGTGGCGAAGCACAGTGGATGAAACGGTCAATGACCAGGCATATGTCATACATATACTACAGGGTGGACCATTTAAATGGAACCATAGCGAGTAATAAGCACTGAAAAATCTACTTACTTTTACTTATAGTACTGTATATGTTCGAAATGTTCGTCCATATTATCAATGCACTTTTGGTTATCCATTGACGCTGAACACTGTTAAAGGTATCTGCTGTATTTTGAGAACAAGCTTCAGTAATTCTGTTTTAAAGATGGTGGAGGTCACGAAACTTTACGGAGTACACAATACTTTTTAAATGTCCCCATAAGTAAAAGTCCAACGGTGAAAGATCTGGGGACCTTGGTGGCCAATTTGGGTTCTTTCTTCTGGGAAGAAGAAAGAACTTTGGGATTCTTCTTTTGGGATAAAAAAAAAAAGAAGAAAATATTGGTTATTCCATATGGTTACCAGGGACGTAGCCAGGAATTATTTTCGGGGGGTGTCTTGTGAGGCTCTTTCAGGCAGATGATGAAGTGGCCCCCCCCCTCTCCCCCAACTCCTTGTTTCATGACCTTGTTCCAATACTCCTTGTTTCATGAAATCTTGCTTCATTTCTGGAGTGTGCAGACACCCAAGACACCCCCCCCCCCTGGCTACGTCCTTGATGGTTACACTTAAATGGCCCACCCTGTATTACGGCACGGGCAGTAGTTTTCTTCACCAGCCACTTGAACCTCTGGGTCCTCACAGGGCTTTATTGATACGCATGGATGAAAGGCGCCTCCTCTGAGTGCCATGTCCTCTTCCATTACCTTTGCGGGATAAATATTAAAAATTTGCAGAGAGTAATGAAATGAAATATACCATGGGGAGTCCAATGGACTCCCCTTGCCCGGATAAGGGTTAAGCGAATACAAACCTGGAAAGGTAAACCTATGTGTTCATGATAGCAATCATCTGCTCCCCAATCCCTCTTCTCGCCCCAAGTTCAGTCCATCCTTGAATCCCGCATGCCTTTACAAAAAAAAGCGGGAAACGAACGCGTGTATTCCGGTGACTTCTGTCCGCTTTATCCCATGGTCTGTCACGCACACACACAAATTCCTCCACAGTTCACGTATCATATAACGCTATGGTGGCTGCGAAACCAACTCAACTCATCATCTGCTGTCCATCAGAATAGATTCGCTCATCGCTGATACACTCGAAGTATCGCTGGCTCTAAGTCTTCGATAGGGGATGATCAGCTATGGTGTAATATTATTTGGCATGAAGGGGGAAACGTCGTATTCAATCGAGATCCAGAAGAGAGAGAAAAATTATTAGGACTAAATGCCCTTAGGGAAGCGGATAATAGCAATAAAAGATCATCTCTCCAATATTCTTCTTATTTTGTATCATCAAGCGGGCGAAGGAGACACAGATGTGAAAATTTCTTCCGGAGTCTCACCGATCTCGTTCCCAATGACGATCATATACACGAAGAAGATCGCCACTTCTGGATACTATGGCGGATTCTTCCAGTTCCTCTGCAGGTCTGTCCTCCCCCGCAGCGGCCTTACTCCATCCTTCTATTCCCCGGCCGAGTCGAGCCGAGACTGACCGAGGATCCTCTGATGCAGGTGGAAAGGGAGCGTGTACAAGTCGGTGTGGAAGGATGTCCTCTTCTGGCTGGTCGCTTACTACATCCTCCGCGTCCTTTACACGGAGATGCTCTCCGAAGAGGGACGAAAGTGAGCTCATTCTCCTCCAGCGATAGTTTCAGATTCTGTAAGAAGAGAAATTCGGGAGTTGAAACAGGCAGGAGTTGAAACTTAACTAAAAAAGGGTAAAAAGGGTGTCTGATTCTCTCCGAAGAGCCGAGAGGTCAGCACAAATTGTAGAGTTCCTGCAAAAATATTAATTCAATGAATAAAAATTTCAAGAATATCTCTCTAAAATTTTACATTTTCGATTGCAGCGTCTCTTTCCCATTTCCTTCATGATTCATTTTTCTTCTTTCTTGTTTCAATTAGCCCTCAGAAGCATAAATTATAGATTCAACTTTTTCGCTTTGGGCCTTCTGGTGAGCAAATAAAAACTATTTCTGATGAACATTGTGGTGTTCGCAAACGTCAGATTCCATGCCCACTGCTAAGGTTTCCGCATAAAAGCCCGCGTTATTTTTCTTCTACCCGCCTCCATAAACTAGGCGTCACAATTGAATTCTGCTTCGCATGAAGTGAGGACATTTTCCATAAATTATTTAGCATTGAAGAATCATCAAATACTCCTTTGTTCAGTGGCTTCGGTGCCTCTCGTCGAATGACGTTTACTCGTTCGACGTCTCATGAATCCGAGTCAATTTTTGAGCTAAAGGAAAAAAAAAAGAAGGGAATCGATGGTGAACTCACTAGAGACTAGAAATCTCAAGAGTTCCATCAAGTTAAAGCAGTGTATATCTCATTTTCCTGATAACGCGACGAGAGCTAGAAATGACATTGAATTCCTGGAGTTTTCATTGAATCAATCGAAAGCAGTATTATGCAGTAGCTGTAGAATGCTAGAAATGTCGATGAATCAAATGGATGAAATATAAATTTAATTAGATGAAGTCATATCTCGTTGAAGCAAAATCTTCCCGATGGAGGTGATTTTCGTCGAAGGATCGAAATGCAGAAAAAAAAAACATAAATGTGTGCCAACTACGTGGTTCTCTACGTGCTCAATTTTACTTTGAAAAATATCAACTTTGGAATCATACGTTTTATAGCGGGGTCAGTGAAGGACCTACCCATCTGAAAGACAAGGATACGTTGCATGCATTTCAGATGGGAAAATGATAAGAACGCCCTATCAAGTGAGACAGCACCACGATACCCATACGAGTAGACACATGTGGTTTACAGTCTTGTTCTAGTCAATCTTTTAATGTTTTCCCTTGATTGTGGCCCGTATTCAACTTGGAAATAACATGTTTCCTCGTTGACTGTTTTACTTGTGGAGCTCTGATAAGAAGGCGCGAAATACATATGTTTTCCGAACAATGGCCATGCAGGATGCTACGAAACCTCGAGCATGACTCAAAAGTGCAATGCCCAGCAGTGCGACTCAAGTTGAATACTTACTGGGTGACAAGCACCAAATCCGTTTAAATTTAAATTGATCTGGTTTCATAATTGGCGTCTATTGGAATAAGATTACCTCCGTCAAACTGATTCCTAGAGAGGGCCATTGTGAAATCAGATTATTTTAAGTTAAACAGATCTGGTGCATGTCACCCAATAACTAGCATGGGGCCAGACAGCCAGAACGAGGAAAATAAAACAGGTGGTTTTTAGCGTACGGAGCCCGCGGCGGCTGAACCTTTCGATTCCCAGACGCTTCTATGAATGTATCCTTCGACGCGCGGGCGCATGTGCTTGACTATCCTTCGATGTGACGTCCATTCGCCGGCATACTGGCATCTCCTGGCATGGGGAAAGGAGATCTCGAGTACGCGGTCATCACGTGACCCATTGCTCAATTGGAGGGACTACTGGCTGCTTTGCGCTTCTGCTAAGCTTTCGTCGAGGCGATGTCCGTTCGCGTCCTCTGACGTCCGTGGAATATCGGAGACTAGATCTTTCTATTTATAAGTGAATTTATACTGTGGGCTGGCTGGTGGCGTTAGGTCGAAAAATAAATTTTCTGGTGTGAAGCTGAAACTGGACCTAAGGACGATAAATACAACGCCGTATTTTAGGTCATGTTCCATTTTCCTGTGAATAGGACCACCATATTTTCTTGATCCTGGAATACAATTCTGTTGAATCACTGTGAGAGTGTCTTGTGAAATACTTATAGGGTAGTTATCCAGCTCTTTGAGAAGAGTAGAGTTTTTAATCTAAAAATTCTGTTGCTATTCCAAAAATTCCCAGCATATTTGAATTTCTCCATGATTTATCTCAGTTATATTTTAAAGGCAATTTATAAATCGAAAGGAAGCAGCACTTACTAATGGATAGTCCAGTATAATGGAATTATTGACCCACTCATCTAGCATCAGAGTATATCAGTTTTTCCTCTTTATATTGAGGTGTAAAGTTATTTTAATCTGAAGAGCCGAATGGGCAAACTGAAGTTAAAAGTAAATCCTTGCAGCTCTCCATGATCTATTTAAGTAATCCAGAAAGGCTCACTGGATTCCATGACAATTGACAGATCCTCAATATGCTCATAAAAGAAGTGTAATAACTGTACACTTTACTATACTGTGCATATCGCATTCGACATGCCTTCATCAGGAATATTAATCTCTGGATTTGGGAATGTTATTATTAACTCTTAAGCGTCGGTTGTCGCATATGCACGTCATCCTACGTTAGCGCGGTTGACATATTTATACGCGAGTTTGATTAAATCCGTCACATATGAAGGATTTCCCTGAAATTTTATCTGGAGGTTTCTGGCACCTCTTGCATCAGTTTTATGTGGGGAAAATGTGTGTATATATATACGAGGGTATTTCAGAAAGTCCGACTAGTCGGTCAAAAGTCGTCGTCGGAGACGGTCGTCAATTTTTCTGGGTGTTCTTCATTTATCGAAAAGCTTATTCCCCGAGTTTCATTATTTTAGGAAACG
>CAJPEV010003378.1:0-25174 GCA_905338385.1 Darwinula stevensoni | reverse complement strand
TAGGGGTGTTAAAAAAACCTTTACAATTTGTTTTAGACTACATACGAGGTCTAACAATAAAATAACGAGACTGTATTTTCCAATAGCTATATATGTTATACTATACCCCGTCCCCGTTGGAAGAGGAGATGGCGACGGTGGCGGCGGTGGCGGCGGTGCGAGGGACAGTGTCATCGTCATCAATGACGGCTCCGGCGGCGGTGGCGACAGAAACGAGAGCAAATAGACAGGGAGGTAAGGAGCCTTCATAGATAAATCTCTGTCCTGGATTCTCAATTTTTTTTTTACAAAGAAATCTATTCTTACTTGTACTTTCCAGATAGCCCAGGGAGGTGCGCGACCCAATGCAAGTGTCCCTCACTGGCATTCATTTTATTGTTACAGCCCGTGTATTTTTTTTCTCCGTGAAAAATATTTTTTGTTTGCTTGATATGTCTGATACTGATGAATGAAACGACGTTAATATCTGCAAATCTGCCTTCTCGTGCCCCTCACAGCTGGAATTCTCTCCAGTGGCTAGATTAAATTTCCCCATCAGACAGCTTGACGGAAATAACTTTCCAATAGACCGGAACTGCAATATAATTCAAGAATAAGAGAGAAAGAATTCTTCCTCCTGTTCTACAGGGTGGTCCAAAAGTCTCCATACATAGGGAAAATTAACACTTAAAAAAAAAAGTAACTTTAACATAACGCATAACACCAGATGTATTAACGCGAGTTCACCATGAATGGGAGAGTCGCATCCGTATGTGTTTTCAAAGTAATGGGAACCAAGTAGAGCATATTTGGTGAATAAAGTTACATTTTGTTAAAAAGTGTTAATTTTCCCTATGTATGGAGACTTTTGGACCACCCTGTATATAGAATACATTGTTTCCCCAATTACATTAATGCAATTTGGGAAACAATATATTCCCTAGCATCCAAGCCAGTCCTCATTGTATGAAATCTTCCCAGGAACGTGCCACATTCGTAGGAATTATTAGCCTGATCTTAAATCGCCGTTAAGAAAAACTCTCACCCAAGAAGATACCAACAGAACGCAGTTGGATAAAGCCAAAGGGTTTGCTGCAGAAAGGTAAGATCGAGAGCACCCCGAGTGAACGCTCCAGTATCGGCGCAAGGAGAGATATTAAAGGGAATGACTCGCTGCAGTCGTCGCGGCCGTATAGAGAAAGGAAGTTCGTGCTTCCGTGGCCTTGACAGCGAGGATTGCCAGATTTTCAAGCTTGAATTCTGCACCACTCCATGACATTAACGGGGAAAGGATTACTCTAGGGGCACGGTTGGAAATTAAAAAATTATCGGAATGGCGGCTTCGCCCTTTCATATTAAGGTTCTTTACGGAATATTCTTCCCTGGGGGCGTAATTACCAACACATTAAATCACTAAACCAACTTGCTATCAAAATATATAAAGGGGTTAAAGGTAAAGTGGTCAATCTGCAAAAAATTTCCCAAGAAAGGATAGTTGGTTTAGTCCTCATTGAATCTTGTTACTTTCATAAAAATGAGTTTTTTTTTTGGAATTGATCACTTTGCCTTTCTGCCCTTCACATAAAGAGTGCCTTTCGCCGTAATCAGAGCTTCAAGTCAAGATGGCTCGCGAACTTGTGACAATTTCCGGAAGTCGAATCTTTCCTAATATATGAATCTTGATATACGTTATCCAGACGATGAGTAGGAGAAAAAGGAGGAAAAACGCGAATCCCTGACGATGCTGAAGAGGAAAAGGAGGAAAAACAAAAAAGGACTTTCTCTCTCTTGTAAAAGAGTTTTCATAATTGCATTAAGAAATCTCGACAAAGTCTTGTCCTTTCCGCAAGTGACAGGTTAGTTTTGAGACTATAAATGCTGGGATGCAAGATTTTCAAACTGGAATTCTGCACTCCTTCTTGACAAGATGGCTAGCGAACTTGCGTCAGTTTCCGGAAGTCAAATCTTTCCTGATATAAGAATCTTGAAATGCGTAATCCGGACGATGAGGAGGAGGAAAGGAGGGAAAACGTGAATCCCTGACGATGCTGAAGAGGAAAAACTGAAAATTACTTTCTCTCTATTATCAAAGGGTTTCCATTATTAGATTAAAAAAAAAACTGTGACCCAATCTTGTCGTTTCCTCGAGTGACAGGTTAGCTTTGAGACTATAAATGCTGGGATTAGACACCCATCATGCACACTTCTCATCTCGCAGTCCTCAAGGCAACTAGTGGTTCTAACTGCACCTTCATCATGAAGTTCGCTCTCCTCTCCCTCGTCGTGAGTCCATCTTTGTTGATCTTGCATGCATTCATTGAATGATTAAATTAACTATACTTTGATGTATCAAGCACAGTTAGTATACGATCTGCGTAAGTCTTTCATTATGCTCATTCGCAAATTATCTCCAAGACATTTTGTAATGACAAGGATGTGAGTCAGATAAGGATGTCAGTGAGAGGCAAGAATGAATGTCCCGGGTTTGGTGGTGTAATGGAAGCACACCTGACCGGCAATCAGGAGGGATTCAATTCCCCCCCCGTCCCCTGGCTTTCTTTCATCCTCTCCTCCATCCAATCTACCCTCCCGGCCTTTCTCATGACAGTTTAATAATGACGGTTGCAATGCACAGGTGTTAAGTGTGTTGGCGACCCACACATGGGCGAAGCCAGCTCCAAACCCAGGCGCAGACCCACAACGATTCAGAGGTTCGTCAAGCAGTAGCGGAGGTGGTTGCGGCCATAGCTGCGGCTCCTCTAGCTCCGGTGGAGGCTTCGCGAGGATTCGCCTCCGCCCGAGGTTCAGGCGGATTAGAGGAGCGATGCAGAACAAGAAGGTCGTGAAACGGATCGTGCCCATCTACTACACGAGGCCCATCTTCGTGCCCATCTCCAAGCCATTCCCCATCTATCGGCCGATGCCATTGAACGTCCCATACCCCGTCCCCGTTGGAGGAGGAGGTGGCGGCGGTGGCGGCGGTGCGAGGGACAGTGTCATCGTCATCAATGACGGCTCCGGCGGCGGTGGCGACAGTAATGAGAGCAAATAGACAGGGAGGTAAGGAGCCTACATAGATAAACCTCTGTCCTGGATTCTCAATTTTTTTTTTACAAAGAAATCTATTCTTACTTGTACTTTCCAGATAGCCCAAGAGGTGTGCGACCCAATGCAAGTGTCCCTCACTGGCATTCATTTTATTGTTACAGCCCGTGTATTTTTTTTCTCCGTGAAAAATATTTTTTGTTTGCTTGGGATATCTGATACTGATGAATGAAATGACGTTAATATCTGCAAATCTGCCTTCTCGTGCCCCTCACAGATGGAATTTCACTCCAGTGACTAGATTAAATTTCCCCATCAGACAGCTTGACGGAAATAACTTTCCATTAGATCGGTATTGAGATGAAATTGAAGAATAGGAGAAGAATAATTCTTTCTCTCCTATTCTATATAGAATACATTGTTTCCCCAATTACATTAATGTAATTTGGGAAACAATATATTCCCTAGAATCCAAGCCAGTCCTCATTGTATGAAATCTTCCCAGGAACGTGCCACATTCGTGGAAAATATAAGCCTTATCTTAATTCGCCATTAAGAAAAACTCTTACCAAAGAAGATACCATCAGAACACAGTTGGATTAAGCGAAAGGGTTTGCTGCAGAAAGGTAAGATCGAGAGTATCCCGAGTGAACGCTCCAGTAACGGCACCAGGAGAGACATTAAAGGGAATGCTACACTACATCCATCACGGCAGTATAGAGAAAGGAAGTTTGTGTTTCCTTGGACTTGACTGCCAGGATTACAAGATTTTCAAACCTGAATTCTGCACTCCTTCTTGACAAGATGGCTAGCGAACTTGCTTCAGTTTCCGGAATGCCAATCCTCCCTGAGATAAGAATCTTGAAATACGTAATCCAGACGATGATTATGAGGAAAAGGAGGAAAAACGTGAATCCCTGACGCTGCTGAAGAAGAAAAGGAGGAAAAACTGAAAATTACTTTCTCTTTCTCATCAATGTGTTTTCATAATTAGATGTAGAAATTTCGACCCAATCTTGTCCTTTCCTCGAGTGACAGGTTAGCTTTGAGACTATAAATGCTGGGATTAGACACCCATCATGCACACTTCTCATCTCGCAGTCCTCAAGGCAACAAGTGTTTCTACCTGGACCTTCATCATGAAGTTCGCTCTCCTCTCCCTCGTCGTGAGTCCATCTTCCTTCCGTTCAGATTTTTCATATGTTCATTTAATGGTTAAATTAATTTTACTTTGATGTATTAAGCACAGTTAGTATACGATCTGCGTAAGTCTTTCATTATGCTCGTTCGTAAAGTATCTCCAGGACGTTTAATATTGGCTGTTGCAATACACAGGTGTTAGGTGTGTTGGCGACACACGCATGGGCTGAGCCAGACGCAGACCCAGACCCAGACCCAGGCAGAAATAGAGGTGTGTCGAGCAGTAGCGGAGGTGGATGCGGCCATAGTTGCGGCTCCTCCAGCTCCAGTGGAGGCTTCGCGAGGATCCGCCTCAATCCAAGATTTAGGCGGGTTAAAGGAGCGATGCAGAACAAGAAGGTCGTGAAACGGATCGTGCCCATCTACTACACGAGGCCCATCTTCGTGCCCATCTCCAAGCCATTCCCCATCTATCGGCCGATGCCATTGAACGTCCCATACCCTGTTCCCGTTGGGGGAGGATACAGTGGCGGCGGCGGTGGCGGTGAGAGGGACAGTGTCATCGTCATCAATGACGGCTCCGGCGGCGGCGGCGACAGTAACGAGAGTAAATAAGCAGGTGGGAATAGATCCTTGGGAATAAAATCCCGTCTTGAATTCTCGCTTTACTTTGAAGTAAATTCTTATTTTCTTGTGTTTCCAGGTAGCCCAAGGAGTGACCCAAGGTGACCCAATGCAAGTGAACCTCACTTACATTAATTTTATTGTTACCGCCCGAGTATTTTTTCCTCGTGAAAAGGTTTTTTTTGTTTTGCCAATTTGGTCATCCTGAATGAACCGACATTGTCGCTACTCCATACGCTTTGCATTCTCATTTTACCATACCGCAGGTGTCCCATTTCCGGGATGATATTTGCTAGGAGCCGCCCTTGTATGGAGGGGGCAAATAGATCCAAGTCCATCTCCTTGCAACCTGAATTGTGAGATGATTCTACGATAGGGAAAGTGTTATGGGACTTGCAAAGTGAGATATTCTGGGGTTGCCAACTGTGCCCTCTCCGGCTGGTAGGGTCCTTTGCCTGAAATGCGAAGCAGTTTTTGTAGCTGACGAAATAATGCAATTTCGGGAAGAAATCAGAACCAGCCCACGGCCTTGTGGGTTGGGGGGTGCAGTCATGTGTCTCTGGTCTCGACTGTCAGGGTGACCAACTAGACCTCAAAGCACGAACCTTTCAGACAAATCCCGGGGCTAAGGATTGTCCGGAGTGCCTGATGAGGAGCAAAAAAAGAAAGAGAAGAAATGCCTCTTTACTTTTCTTATTGATGCAGTCGTAAGGGGAGAAATGTTGTGCCTCTGTCAAAGACTATATTGTGGGTGGAAGAGAAATAATATTTAACAAGATAACCGATACATTAAGAGATAATACAATCACCACAGAATGTCGTTTCCTAAAGCAGAGCTTCAAATCGTAGAAGGTGAAGTCTACGCAAGAGTGAAAAGTTAATTATTGAAAAGCCTGCAGCTTTTCAATAATTCCCGAAACCAGAATTATAAACTTGAAGTGCCCAGAGGACAATGAAGAGTGGAAAGAAAAGAGGAAGGGAGAACTCCGCCGCACTTTCTCTATCCCGTCTTCACTTGCCTAAAGAGGATCCGTAATTCGAGAGGAAAAGTGGTACCGTGACATAACCAGACTCCTTTCTCAGCGAACCGGTCGGCTTGAAGCCCCTATAAATGGGCCGGATGAGACTTCCTTAATCATCACTTCAACCTCACAGTCCTGCAGTGAAGGAGTAGTTTCGTCTTCAACTGCATCATGAAGTTTACACTCTTCTCCCTTCTTGTGAGTCGATATTCCTCCAATTAATTCCTCACGTATTTTCAGGTATTTATCTGTCAGTCGTTAATCGATACATCGTGAAGCGTACAGTTACTTTACAACGTGTGCCAATCCCCTTTATGCTCATGCTTGAAGTACCATCAGGACATTGAATGTGCATAAGCGGCTTTGATGACGCAGGTGGTGGTCGTACTGGTAGTACACGCCTGGGCAAAGCCAACTGCAGATCCAGCTGCAGACCCAGACCCAGCCAGAAACAGAGGTGTGTCGAGCAGTAGCGGAGGTGGATGCGGAGGTGGCTGCGGCTCCTCCAGCTCCAGTGGAGGCGGCTTCGCAAGGATCCGCCTCAACCCAAGGTTCAAGCGAGTGAAAGGGGCGATGCAGAACAAGAAGGTCGTGAGACGAATCGTGCCCATCTACTACACGAAGCCCATCTTCGTGCCCATCTCCAAGCCATTCCCCATCTATCGGCCGATGCCATTGAACGTCCCATACCCGGTTCCCATTGGAGGAGGATACAATGGTGGCGGCGGCGGCGGCGGTGATAGGGACCATGTCATCGTCATCAATGACGGCTCCGGCGGCGGTGACGACAGTAACGAGAGCAAGTAGACGAGTGGGTAAAGATACTCCCAAACGAATTCTCTGTCTTGAGTTCTTGAATTTTTTTATTATTGAAATTTATTTTTCTCTGGCGTTTCCAGGAATGCCCAGGGAGGCGTAGGAGACCCAAGCTGACCTCACTGGCATTAATTTTATTGTTACCGCCTGAGTATTTTTCTGCGTGGAAAGAGTTTTTTTTTTATTCATTCGATGCAATAATGAATGAACCGAAGTTGCCGCCTTTCAAAATCCCTTGCCTTCTCATTTGCCTCACTGTTGGGGTTCCGTTGCCTGGAGGGGGTTCACGTTGGACCAGGAGCTCCCCCGTTATGATTGGGGAACTCCTTTCCCCGAAACATGCAACGTCCTTTCAGCTTATATGACACTTGATTCTTTCTCCACGAAGAATACACTCATGAACGAGTCAGAATCCAATAGGATTTAATATGATTCTGTCAGATGATTCGTTCGAGAACACGGGAATGCTTGAAATGACCCTGAGGAAAATACAAAACGAGACGGTCTGAGAAATCAGGTCACCGGTACAACTACAGATCGAAAGATTAGTCACTTACCCACAACAAGGGCTTGAAGCAGCAGGAGTCCTGCTGCTCCGACAAGGGTCTGGCACGGGAAATGCTCTGGTTACATCATGTAGTGGATGGAAATACCGTACGGGATGAGGAACTTCCCTTTTCGATGCTGGCAAAGCAGGAGTCGTCTCTTCGTCAGCTGCAGAGCGCGGTTTTCATGCGGGTAGTGGCGGTTCGTCAGACGGACCTAACCTGCCTCCGTCGGAGATAATATCGCTACTGACGGGCGATCACCGAGGGCTCGAGTAGATGATTTCAGGAAGGGTAACGTTCCCCGTTTCGCACCTGGCGATACCCCTCGCCTTTGCCAAGAAACCTGAATTTTTTTCAGTTCGATTCCATGACAGGACTCATTCAGATGGAACTGGCGCAGGAGGCAACTTTGAGACTCAACTGGACATGGACGGAAGGCTTTCTACGAAGGAAATCATGCTCGTATCTCATTAAGGAAATGGCTTCAACGAGGAGTCCCTGCGATCGGTAGGGAGGGGATTTTTATGCGTTAATAAGTCACATAAATATGGGCTTAAAATTTTCAAAATATGCATGAAATATGCACTAATATTGGAAAATATGTAAAAACATGTTTTTTTTTAATGCAATACTTTTTTGGAAGCAGGAACTTCAATGTACATTACATGCCTCTACTGGGTATAGTTGGTCTATTTATTTTCACAGCCAGCTGTGAAGCCAGGAATTCGCCAATGGAGGGCTAAGGGAAACGAAGGGGGGCTAGAATTTCCTAAACTTCTCGAGGGGGATAGTGGTAGCAGATGGATTTAGAGCTGAGTTTTGGGAGCTTCACCGTTCCAACTAGCGCATAACCGTTGGAAAATTTTCATAAGTTGCTCCAAAAGAAACATTTTCCTGACAAACTCTTATTTTTTTTAAAGAAAAATGGGTGAAATATGCATAAATGTGCACATATATACGTAAGTATGCACATGCTGAGAATAAGGTAAAATATATGCATTTTTATACGTTTTAAAAATGGCAGAAATCTCTTCCTCTACCGAAAAGACGATCCTTTCTGGGTTGTATGCTCCTAGGACACTGCAGAAAAAATTTGCATTCGCATAAAAACCTGCTCCCTGCTGATCAGTCACTCGAGTTCGTCTTCCTTCGAATGTACGGCTTCCTTCGAAGCGGCTAACTGCGATATCACTTTGTAAACTGCTATATTTCTGTTATAGTGGTCCTCGGGGATCTGCCGCGACTGATGAAGAAACTGAAGGTAGAAAGCGGCAGGGAAACAGGACGCAGAATGAATTCCTGCACAATCGAGTACTTCACTCAGCTTGCACTAGATGGCTCTCATCAGGAAATCCGGACCTCATCCGCCTTCGCTCGCTTATTGAGGAGGGAACAGAAGGAAAAGAGTTGATTAATCTCCCTAGTCACCTCGAGTCTCCTACAAATAATGGGAGGGAGATGATTGCTGACCGAGCCACCTCGGACGTGCCGAATGCAACCCCAACGTGTCACCGAAAAGGCTTTTTGGGCCCGTGCCATATTCCCCAATGGGAGTGGATTGGCAGAAGGTGTGGCGAGAGGCAAGAAAGGACAGACTAGAGACTAGCGCTTTTATCTTTTTCTTTCTTTGTCAGGATCGGCAATAATGCCGCGCTGTGCAGATGTGAAACGCCCAAAAGGGTCTGAGCAAGGTCTTCGTCTGTTTCTGTTCCGATAGACGCCCGGAGAGGATCCCTTCGGGTTGCAAGAGTGAAACGTAAATATAGGGAGCTTTACAGTTTTTCCCAATTGCTAAAGCCCTATTTCATATCTCAATGGACATTTTTCATAACTTAACGTACGATCCGCAAAACGCTGCGCTCTTTTCTCGTATCTATGCGTCCGGCAGTCAAAAGGGCGTCCCTTTGTCAAAATCAAAGTACGTTCTTCAATATTCTAACGCACGGGGTTAGGAACGTCTATGGACGGCCAAGAAGCAGACCGGGAAATTAATTCCTCCGAATACGGAAAGGCGATAGTGTAATACTTTCAAAACTTAACGTACCCGTGTCAAAACTGTGCGTACTGCTGTCAAGATTCAATTTCCGCTCTCCAAAAGGGACAACAGAACGTCCTACGATCAAGTTCTAACGTACCTGGAGTCAAAACTTAACGGACCATCGGCAAAACTCAAAGGACGATCCATTGCTGTCAATGGGAAAACGAGGAGTCTCGCGGATCGATGTCCATGGTCAGCCATACAAAGCGAAACCGACCGGAACCTCCCCAATGTCAAACAATGGGGCGTACGTTACTTTTTGAGGCAAGGACGTTAAGTTTTGACGCGAGTGCCTTAAATTCGCTCTAAAGGACACCAGCAATGTATTCTATCAGAAAGTTTTTTTCGATGAAGGACGTATGGCACGTATGATCTATGAAAATTTTAAATATAATTAATGGCGCTATATCTGGCTGATGGTGCGCCAGTGCCAATAAACTGAAGTCGTTTCTCTATGAAATTTGTTCATGAACTATTTTTTACAGTTTTGCAGATCATACACTGAGGACCTCTTGTCCTCAACGTCTACTCGGACAACTAAAATATTATAGGTTCGGTTCTCGAGTGGATATGTATTTGCCGGGTGTTTCAACAGTGATTAACCAGGTAAAGTCAATGCAGACTTAATCCTATGAAAGCCATCCAACAGCCCATAGAGATTATTTCATGTGAGATATTTGGAGGAGATGCTGCTTGGAAGCACACAAATTCCCCCCTCCCATTCTTCCTCTCTCGCCTTCATTAGACGGGGAATTGCACATTTCTGCACCTCAATAGATGCCTCTGCGATCACGGTTTCTGCCTGTTGGGTCAATTTTCCCACATTTCCCATTTCCCTTCCACACCCTAAAAAAGTCAGACTGTTATTTTCAGAAGTCACTTCTTGACTTATGTCATTAGGAAGCGGATTTTTATAAGCTAATGAGCCCTAAAATATGCACATGCATATGCGCTTAAAAATTGGAAAATATGCATGAAATATGCACGAAAATGGGAAAATATGCAAAATCATACTTTTTTAAACGCAGTACGAATTTTTCAGGTGAAGGAAATTCAAAGTACATTTCATGGCTCTACTGTGATCCATTCTTGTGACAAACAGCGGAGAAATTCAGGAATTCGTCAATGGAGGGCTAATGGAAAGGAATAGTCTATTTTTCGAAACTCTTCAAGAGGGATGGTGGTAGCTGATGGATTTAGAACAGTTTCGGGGGACTTATCACTCCTGCCAGCGCATAAGCGCCTGAAAATTGTCATAGATTGCTCATAAATAAACATATTGTTGGAAAACACTTACTTTCTTAATGAAAATAACCGAAACATGCATAAATATGCACATATTAACGTAAATATGCACATGTTGAAAAAAGTGTAAAAACACGCATTTGTATGCATTAAAAAAAATGGCAGAAATCACTTCCCATACCAATAAGACACGATCCTATCTGGGTTGTATGTTCCTAGGAGGCTGCAAAAAAAAATATGCATCCCTCGTCAGCATTCAAAAAGAGTGCAGGGCGTTGCATCCAGTCGAAAACCCCTCAAAGAGCCAATTGAGCGAGTCTAAGCTGGAAAGTTTTGGCGATCATAACATGAGATTTTCGCAATTAACACTCATATCTATGAATGAAAATGGGCCCCAAGGTCATACAACTTTTGTAACCCATGGCAAACAAAAATGACCATAAAATGGCTAACGGATGTGATCAGCTCAAGGCAGTAAGCAACAATTTTCACCCATGCACGACGTACGTACTCCTGAAGCAGCCAACGAGGCTAAACTCCGGGCTGCAATTCCCTTTTCAACCCTTTTTAGCTGGTAGTAACAGAAATTAATCGTAAGTAAATACTCAAGATCAGGTATTTAGGATACTACTAAAGCGCAGTCAGCATTATCGCTTGTCAATTACATTTCTGCATTGACGTAAGAAATTCTTTCAACGTTTGAGACGACGCATTTAGCTCTGACAACTCTAAACGATAAGAAAATCTTTGTGATTGGTCGGAAGGGACTTGTTGGAGTATAGGTCAATGGATTGTAGTCGTCAGCCATGCATCCATCCTTGGCGCTCGTCGAATCGGCCTTCTTATCCTTTTCCGTACGTTAAGTTTCGAAAAAAGTCCGTGAAGATATGAAAATCGCACTTCGAGTTTCGCTTTTCGTACGTTAGCAATGAAATCGGATGTTAAGTTTTGTGAAAAGATTGCAGAGTTCAGGGATTTGTTCAAATTGTTTTGAAAACGGAAGTGTAGTTTTGAGAAACGGACGTTAGCAATTGGNAATTGCACATTTCTGCACCACAATAGATGCCTCTGCGATCATGCTTTCTGCCTGTTGGGTCCATTTTCACATATTTCCCGTTTCCTTTCCAAACCCTAAAAAAGTCAGACTGTTACTTTGAGGAGTCACTTCTTGACTTATGTCATTAGGAAGCGGATTTTTATAAGCTAATAAGCCCTAAAATATGCACATGCATATGCGCTTAAAAATTGGAAAATATGCATGAAATATGCACGAAAATGGGAAAATATGCAAAATCATACTTTTTTAAACGCAGTACGAATTTTTCAGGTGAAGGAAATTCAAAGTACATTTCATGGCTCTACTGTGATCCATTCTTGTGACAAACAGCGGAGAAATTCAGGAATTCGTCAATGGAGGGCTAATGGAAAGGAATAGTCTATTTTTCGAAACTCTTCAAGAGGGATGGTGGTAGCTGATGGATTTAGAACAGTTTCGGGGGACTTATCACTCCTGCCAGCGCATAAGCGCCTGAAAATTGTCATAGATTGCTCATAAATAAACATATTGTTGGAAAACACTTACTTTCTTAATGAAAATAACCGAAACATGCATAAATATGCACATATTAACGTAAATATGCACATGTTGAAAAAAGTGTAAAAACACGCATTTGTATGCATTAAAAAAAATGGCAGATATCACTTCCTATACCAATAAGACACGATCCAATCTCGGTTGTATGTTCCTAGGAGGCTGCAAAAAAAAATATGCATCCCTCGTCAGCATTCAAAAAGAGTGCAGGGCGTTGCATCCAGTCGAAAACCCCTCAAAGAGCCAATTGAGCGAGTCTAAGCTGGAAAGTTTTGGCGATCATAACATGAGATTTTCGCAATTAACACTCATATCTATGAACGAAAATGGGCCCCAAGGTCATCCAACTTTTGTAACCTGTGGCAAACAAAAATGACCATAAAATGGCTGACGGATGTGATCAGCTCAAGGCAATAAGCAACAATTTTCACCCATGCACGACGTACGTACTCCTGAAGCAGCCAACGAGGCTAAACTCGGGGCTGCAATTCCCTTTTCGACCCTTTTTAGCTGGTAGTAACAGAAATTAATCGTCAGTAAATCCTCAAGATCAGGTATTTAGGATACTACTGAATCGCAGTCAACATTATCGCTTGTCAATTACGTTTCTGCATCGAAGAAAGAAATTTTTTCAACGTTTTGAGATGAAGCATTTAGCTCTGACAAGTCTAAACGATGAGAACATCTTTGTGATCGGTTGGAAGGGACTTGTTGGAGTATAGGCCAATGGATTGTAGTCAGAAGCCATGCATCCATCCTTGGCGCTTGTCGAATCGGCCTTCTTATCCTTTTCCGTACGTTAAGTTTTGAAAAAGGTCCATTGAGATATGAAATAGGGCTTTAGCAATTGGGAAAAATTGTAAGCCTTTTTTGTTATTTCTTCGCCTCTTTAAATGAAATTCATGAAATTCGCAGACAACCTTGGGGGTGGCGATTTCTTAAACAGAACGTCATCGACGATCTTGACAATTCCTTCTTCAATGAAGTCTGTGCGCGAGGATGTCTTAGGTATGTCACGTGTGCGAGTGATATCTGCAGATAATTTCGGTTTGGGATAAGAAAAATGCCTAAGGAATGATATTTTGGTTTCTTTCGATCCCGCTTTTCAGGTATTTCCAAGAGCTTTCGACTTAATTAGGACAACTACAATGGATCAGTCTCAACATTTGTCTCCATGCCTTCACCAGTGAGATCTTTGTCATCAGATTATGCTATGGGTACGACATCTCAATATATTTTGTTCAGCGCTCTCTATTTTATTATTGCTATTTTCATGGACTTGCTTTGTAAAATAGGCTGGCTACAATTGCAATTAGTAAATCAGTGCAGTGAACAATAACGGAATATGTTATTTTTTGATGGATTGAACTTTTGATACTGGCTTCTTAATCTTTATTTTCTAATGGAGACACAGTACCGACGACGACACAGCTGGATGTAAACTGGAATGACACTGCCGACACGGCGATTCGTGCTCCTTCGCCGGAAGCAACTGTTTTCGGAGGGAGCCTAGGAACAACGGTATCACCACTTGAGACTGCATTTTTTCCTTCATTTACATGTAAGTCAAATCCAATATTTTTTTGGCATCTCTTCACTCGTGCTTGACTGGGTACCATACACAACATTAGTAAAAAAAATAACGTTGACGTATGCAAGCCATTACTGGTTGCACAGACTATCAACGCTTCACGGAGAGACATGGATGGAATCTTTCTTTTTCAAATTGAGGCATTGAGATAGAAAAAAAATTGTGCGATTGTAACATATTTCCTTCCAGTTTTTATTTTTTGGCCCCTGTTATCCAGGGAAGCAGTACATGGAGACAAGGAGAGAAAATTGGATAAAATTGGATGATTCTGCTGACTTTGAGATTGATGAGTATGTGATGACTTCACATCAATGACGAAATTTAAATCTGAAATTTGTGCGAAGTCACATCGTTATTTGAGGAATTCAACTTCCCAACCGCTCTGAGGCAAAGATTTTCACTGAGTGACTAAACTTGCCTCTCATTTCCAAATATTTGTCATTGTTGGAAATATTCGCATTTTTCCAGTGCGAAAAGGTCCTCATGACTTCACACTTCAAGAAATATGGTCAAATGTATGCATCATTTGCAGATGACGGCACCTCCCTAATAAAGAGACCGCATTCGACTCCGATGAAGAATCCAAAGCCCAGAACGAGGACCTACCGATTGAGATGCTGTTTGGGGAGAATGGCCAGTGAGGATTAGTACGACATGGACAGGCAGCTTGACGACATGTCCAACAAGGAGAAAAATAAGTTTTTTTCGGAGTTGGTCCATAGACACTCCTCTCGCAGTCGCCAGACTCTCTCGTATAAGGGCGTTAATCTCTGCAGACTTTGTTGCTTGAATTTATTTCGTGTAACACAAAATGAATGGAGAAAACTACAGAGGAGGCAGGAATCTCACCTCCCAAAGCAGCCACGGAGGAAGCCGAAGTTGGAATTGCTCGAGCATGGCCGATGAACTTCCTCACACTCCATGGACAGCATTCACCATGCCCAACCAAGAAGATACACGTCCAAGGATTCACGATCAAGCAACTTTATCGACACATGCAGGAAAGCTGCGTTGCTAAGGGATGCCTGAAAGAGATCCTTCTCAAATACGTCTGCTTCACTTCTCTCGTGAAGGACATGAACATCTCAATCGCCAAGGTGAGGGACTCTTGCCATTCAGGCATACGTAATTGAATAACGACATTCCTTGAAAAAAAGGTATTTGAATTCGAATTAGCTTTGATCACATTTGAATTAACTGAGTAGAGAGTGAGATGGAGATATTATCGCAGTCATATTTCATCTGACTTATTACAACCAGACGCCTTCCTGAATTGTGGCGCATGCACCCAAATCAAGAAACAATGGAGAACTGTGACTGGGGAAGCCCAAAGAGACCTGGAAGGTCTTCGTGAAAGGCGCTTGAAGATGGCTGAGTGAGTTATCCTATACGTATTTTGATGTTTTATTCTGTCATGATAGGTCAGTTTCAATTGGTCACCAATAACTATATTCTTTGGTCAGCACGTAACTGTATCAACTACTTCAAAACGTTAACACATCCCATTTGTGTTAACTGTGCATTAACGGGAATTCAAAGGATATTAATATAGCAACAGCAGAATAACAATTTATAAAGGAATAATTTACCTCGCTGATTTATTCTACATTTATGCAAGAAATTGGCGATTTCTTAAAATTTTATTTTGAAAAAAAATTAGTTTAATTTCAATACGAGTGTATGGACCTAACACATTGACGTTGCCAATAAATTAAACTGCTATGTCGTCACAACGCAAAAAAAACTGGTAATTTTATGTGGAAATGTTTCTCGGTGGGAGGCATAAAATGAAGGATATCGCTGTTACTATCTTCAAATGTAGTACGTTTTGAGCAACATCCGGGAAAGCTACTCATTTGGCTCATATTTCTGTATTTGACTTTAAATTTAGTTCCATATTGTTTTGCTTATGTATTTGAGAGCTTGTATTGATAGCCTGTGGTCAACAGGTTGCAGCGATCCAACTAAACACATCACAAGGTTCTGGCTCTGGAGAATGGTGATTGGGTTGCAATGGTGGTAGATGGGATGGACCAGAAGAAAACAAATGTTCCTCGGTTCGCCCAAGCATACGAATAGCTTGCCAAAGCTTACCACTCATATTGAAGGTGATTCTACTCTTCCATATATTTTTTAATGTAATGTTTTCAAGGTAACACTTGATATAACTGACAGCCGCTTAAAATTACATATTGACACACATAGTTCAATTCTATAAGTTGAATGAAGTGATACTGGTTTTGTGTGAAAATTGCCATTTTGTAGATGCACTATCATTCCAACCTTTGTAGGGGTGATGGTATACACAGGCAAGGGGATCCTCAAGTTCGCATGCGTTGACATGGGTCAATACCCCCACGACTCCAATTTGACACTCGAGGTCATTCTTCGTACTCTACTTCATGTGAAGGAGTATTTGAAGCCCAAACTCTTCCTGCAGATGGACAATTGTACCAGGGAGAACAAGAACAAATACCTCTGCGCGCTGGCTCATCTACTCGTAGAGAAAGGAATATTTGAAGAGGTGAATGACACTCTTAGGGATCCTTGAAATTATATTGCTAGAAATCCTGTTTCCAAGAGACTTTTTGGGACACTCCACATTCTATGTACTGATTTTTTTTTTAAGGTGGTCTTCAACTTTCATCCAGTTGAACATACTCATGACCTCAGTGAACCTTCAGCTCAGTGAACCATTATCTGAGGGCTAGAGACACCTGCACAGTAAATGGTAATTTTCTTTGTATGCCTAGTTTGTCGCTTTGGCTTGATTCTGAATACCGCATAAAAAATTAAATTCATCTTTCTGTTCAATTACAGATTTTATGACACGTCTGCAAGAGATTAGAAGAAGAGGGAGGCCTGAAAATCTTCATGCTGAAGAATTAAATGCCGTCCACAACTTCAAGACTGTCATCCAGGATCATTTTCCACGTCATTTTTGTGGACAGACCAAGCCTCATTTATTCCGATTCAGGAAATCCAAAGGGATCACACAAATGCACATTCGAATGCCTGCTGGAGAAGCCTGGTGCCCCAATGAGCATGATATTCAATACATCAGGGAGATCCTTGGCCCAGACCTTGGATATGTATGTCTACAGGTAAGGATAGTGCAATGGCTGACTAATATCCCTAGTTGAGGTCATTAACCATCCCTGACATGATAAAATTTGTGTGAAATTAAATAGGATTGGACTGATTTTAGTTTTATAATTTCAATTGGTTCCTAATATGAAATATCACTTTTGCAGGTGTGTAGTTGAAGAAGCCTTTCTCAGGCTTGGAGTTGCTCATGAAATTATTAACTAGGAACGTGTGGGATGCCTTTCCCCCTCTTCACTTCTTGACTCATTTCCACCTCCCAGACGACTCCAGCACTCAATGCATTCGATGTTTTGGTGCCTCCTGATTGGAATGCAGCTGAACTAGAGGTGGTGAGGGCATCCATCCAAAATTACTTCCCAGAAATGTCTGAAGACAAAGTCCACGTTTGGCATGTGTTTTCTCCAAACACCCAGAATTCCATGGTAATGGCGGTTGTATGCAGCCTCAAATATGTTTTATTAGCAAGTAGCTTATGGAATTAAACTACCAGATATGCATCGGTCTATCCCCAGGAACTAGTATTGTATCTTCAAAAGCTGAGAGACTACAAGAACACCTCAACTGAATTCACTGCCAGCATAACTCCAACCATGCAATCCTACCTGGCGAACGTGAAAAGTCAGATGCTCGGACCATTGCAACAGGTGAAAATATTTTTCCTAACGTTAGAGGCATCCACATTGCACTTGAACGTTTTCAAATAGTCGATCATTCTTGCAAAGCCGAACTCCACGCTTAATTTCCTGTATGCACTCTACAGCCCATCATCGGCTCTACTAGTATTGGCAGTGCTGGGACCAACGACCTTCATCCGGGGATGTTGGCCGTCGTTTATACAGAGCAGAAAACATCACGGCCATGGATGGGAAAGATAACCTCCATAGAAGAGAAAGAAGTGACCATCCCCTCGTACCAGGGGACTTATGAGAAATCTTGGAACCAATGACTGGAGTTGAAAGCCTTTCAACCGTTCCCCGAGAATCACTCCTCTTATGGGGATTCACTCTAACAGACAGGAAGCAGCTGCTGAGGAGCGAAACGAGGAAGCGGCTTCATCAAGAGACTGACAAGATAATGCAACGTCAACCAGAGACTTCAGGAAAAAAAACTAGGTACGTGCTTTTTATTAATGTAACACAAGTCCAGCCCAACCATTCAACAGAATGTTAATTTCAATATTGCTTTATCTCGAATCAAAATATTGAGTGGTGTTTGTTCACTTGGACAATACCAATAAATGATATTTCACGCAGCTCCTTGCTATGATCTTAAATGAATTCTCTTCATCCTGCAGGAATGATTGACGACAAGCTTGGAGACGTCGGATGTAGCCAGCAAAGAGCACCTGACCATCAACCATCAACGTAGCCGGAATTTGAATTCTGATGGTCAAGTCTTTTGAAAACAAGATATGTTACTTAGATTTAAGCTTTTTATCTTTTTTTTCTTCCTGTAAGCGCAGGAGAGGGGAATGTTAGCTCTACAAAATGGGGTTTAAAAAAAACTGAATGTCGTACCAATCCAGAAGCGAAAAGTTTCTTCTAAACTTTTGTTCTAAAGAGAACCATTTTTCGACGCTTGATGTATTACAATTTCATAAACCTTTGTTCATTTACCAGAATGTCAATTTTTGTGATTTGCATATTAGGGTAATGAAAATGAAATGAAAATATGAAACATATGAAAATATGAAATTGAGCTATGCTAAACCTATCCAAACCTGATTTTTATGCGAATGAATTATTGAGGTTCTAACTTCAGTTCACTTTTTTGCAGCGTCTCCAGGCCCTTTGGAAAAGTGCTGAAGTCGGGAAGGAAGATGGCGGCGGGATCTTACGAAGCCGATCGTCCAATGGATGAAGATCGGGCACCCTTCATCCTTCGATTCTGGGCAAAAGGTGTCTTTGTCAAATGAGTGGGAGATTTCCTGTTTTTTTTTGTGCAACCCTTATCCTGTAAACGCTTATGTTCAATAAAATCCTTGTCTTGCAAGAAGGGCGGATGTTATATTCGCTGGTTGATCCTTGCATTATACACGTATTTCATTGTGAGTCTGATATTTTTCCCAATCAATTTTTATCATTCAATGTTTGGGAAACAAACGACAATAAAGGCTTTGAAGTGTGTCATTCAAATGGTGCAGTCATTCTGTGTTGCCCCGCATAGGATGAGACTTGAGCCACTGGGCTCCATAGTGAGAAGTAAGAGAAATAGAATTTCCAAATGCACTTGCGCGTCCTTGAAGCGCATTGCTCATCAGAGGATGGGAAATGGGCCAAATGGCTAGTTTTCCATGGAGTGTGTAAGCATCCGCACGATGTTCAACCTACAGGATGGAAATGCGGTCAAACGACTGAAACTCCATCGTTTGAACACGAGTCTTGCTTTTCGCCCCTTGACCTTCACGTTCTGAGCCGTGCGTCGCACATCCTGGAAGGTTTGGATCAGGCATGTCAATCCTTAATAATATCCATACAAATTTTGAGTTACGTTATTTATAATAAAGGCCTGACGGAACGAGAATGACTCAAATTCTAGTCCCATACGATGTTCGTGAATTCCCCGACGAATTGGCTGCTCGATGGTTTCTGGGATATATGCCACAGGAGTAGATTCACTTTTGACTCTGATACCGCTCATTGGTATAAGTCGGACAAATGCGCAGCCCATTTGTGACCAATTCTTTAATTGAACAAGCAACATTTAATTGAATATTGTTCTATGTCTCTGGTGAGGAAAAATTACGTTAGTCTATTCGAGTCGCCAAGTTTCATTTACCTCCTTTCGCATACATTCCAGCAACATTGTTGTTTCAAGAGCGCTGAGTGGTTGACGGAGAGACCTTTCTAATTCCAACATTTCTTTCACGATAATTCACAGCGAACCAGCGAACATCACCGAAGTGGAGGTGGTCACCCTTCGTCCCCTCTCTCTGCTCTCGCTCAGAGAATTTAGGATATCATCGGGGGACACGGCAACCTTCGCAGGGATCCACGAGGGCATGGTAGTTAACCTCGAAGAACAGGGTTGGGAAACGGCAGGCCCTACCACGTCATCAGGAGTTGGTATGGCTTCCGGTGAGTCGCAACCTTTTGCAATACGGGACCAAGACAAATGACGGTCCCAGGAACAAAACCAGCTCCCCTGCGGACGAACTAACTCTGTCAGTACATTTCTTGTTGAACATTTTTTATAGATACCCTTTCATTTCGATCTTGCTTCATCAGATCCGAAATTGGCAGAGCTAGAAGACGATCCATCTACCAGCTTCTTCTATCATTCTTCTACCATCTTCCGGTGTCGATTTAGGTGACGTAGTGGAGGAGCTAGTGAAAGAGGGTGAGGTCATTCGCACTCCTCTCGAGCATCCAGTCAGAGCAGGCCTTGCCAGCAAGAAGCCCAGGGTAACTTCAACAGCAGGTCCAACTGTAGCGATTGACCAGAAAATGGTAATGAAGCTATAGCATGAAGTACTTCACCAAGACGTTGGAAGGCTTACGGCAAAAAATCAGTCGGCAGGTAGCTGAAGAAGGTGGAGGAGTGGCTGGATTTGTGATTGTTGTAATTCGCGGCATTCTTCTTTGCTTCGTCACAGCATGTCATCCGTCTTAGAACTAATCTGCAGTCATTTTTGCTGTTTGTTTATACTTTTACTGAATTAAATCCCTTTTGGAGCTTTGCCCATGCTAAACACATTCTTGCAGGTCCCTGACGTACAATATCGTAGTCGCTGATGCACATTAGGCAGCGCTAATATCAATTAACGAATGGAACTCAAAATTTTTTTAAATGTAATGTCTCACTTGAAAACTATTTTAGTTAATACAGCATTATGCTAATGCTGGCATGATTAAATGCAATCCACTTCCATTTTCAGCAGGATAATACCAATGCAGCCACCAAAAATGTCTCAATGAATCATTTAAAATCATTTTTGGAGACCGATTAATCAGTAGAGGTCGACTCCCTCCACATTCACCGTATTCGACACCGGTACGTTTCCTTCATTGGTGTCCCTTCAAAGACCAAGTATACTCTACTAATCCAAACAATTTAGAAGACCTGAAAGACAACATTCGAAATGCAATTGGCAACATCTGAATTGGGATCCCAAGTAAGGTGTCCATGAACATCGTGCGTCGTGCACAATGCTGCGAAGAAGCCAATGGTGGACACGTGCAGCACCTCCTGTGAATAGATTGTTCTTAAAACGTTATAATTGTATTTTAAACGAAATTTTCATCTTCACCTGCATTACCTTATGAACACCCTGAACTTCTTTTTAAATAAGCTTCTTGTCTCCACATGCTTCGAAGTTGGATATTAGTGCTGTAATCATTTTGGCGAATTCCTCCTTCAAGTCAGCTTGACCGATCATCCGAGGATCATCCGATGGGTCAATTATCCTGCTGTGCAGGATTTCGGCTATTGACTTGACACCTTGTGTCAAGACAATAAACGGTAGGTCCGCCTTAGTATCAGAGATGTCGATTCAGCTAACACCGAATAAGTGAAACAGGGAAAAACCGGAGGAAATCTTATCAGCAGATAAACAATTTCTCGGCGACAGCAAAGATTGGTAAGTATTTCAGATACTCGGAATCCCCTCACATATTTTCAAGATAAACAAGATATGGGGAAGAAGGAATGAGAACCGGTCTGTTGTTTTCCTTTCTACTCCGTGAAAATTCTTTGGTGAAAATTCTCCATCACTGCAGTCCTTCCGTCACTTTCTCGGATATACGTACGTTTTTCTCATCCTCCTCCTCCCTCGATTCCATCCTTACGATCTTCGGCTTAACCGTGAAACTTCAAAACTCGCAAACTTTGCATATTTGATGCTAGTAAAAAATGGGTGAAACTTAACAAAAGCCATCAATTACAGCATAACTTTTCAGCAATGTCTCTATGGATTCTTCAAGAAAATCCCTCACAATTCTAAGTGGTACCGAGGTCATTGATCAGAGGCGAAGTAGTCGCGAGGATGTGCATATATATTTATTTATTTAATTTTTTTAATACATCTATTTATATATATATTTATTTATTTTATTTATATATATACACGAGTGCGGCCCGCTATAACTACAGATGGCGCACCCATAGGAAAAGCATAGGCATGCGTGCTGCAATTGGAAGACTTAGGCCCAAATGTCGAAACCTCCTTTAGTTAACGGTCCTTTAAGAATACATGGAATGGGGCCTTACTTGTTGGTATCATGGTGTCTCGTCACCATTTACTTCTATTGCATTTTCCTGATTTTTCACCCAACATTCTTCAAAATACTTACACGCAGCCAACAGCCCCGACACAGCAGACGCAATAGGTCCTTAGAGGGACCAATAGTCCTTATTGAGTCGTTCCAAGACTTCCTCTATCATCGCATGGATCCACTACTCCAGTTTATGCTAAAGACAGTAAAGGGCGATTGGGAATACGTCTTAGAATGCCGGAGATTCACGTGGGAAGTGATTCATGGAATTGAAAGCGGGACTGTGGTGCGCATTGGCAGGATAACTGAGCAGGTCCCGCGGGTCATTGGAGCAGCCATACTGAATACGGAAGCATGCTCTACCATGACCCGCAAACACCTCTACCGTGCATCTCGTGGTAGCCCTTCGTCTCGATTACCATGTTTGCCTTTGAACGTTCACTCGAGGTTCCTTTGACTTCATGCCTTCGATCTGCTGTCTAGGTCGACTGTGATGATTCAAGGACGGCGTAACGTTATCACCTTCGTAAGCCCAGCAATCTCAGGAAAGGCCGGCCCTGAACTTGAGGCCCGCTCAAAAAAATGACAATACCAAGGCTTTTGATTGTGTTGATCACAACAAACTTTGGATAACTCTAAACGACATGGGCATTCCAAGCCATCTTATCTGCCTGCTAAAGAACCTGTACGGTGACCAAGAGGCAACGGTCAGAACTGATTTTGGAGAAACCGAATGGTTCAAAATAGGAAAAGGAGTACGCCAGGGCTGCATACTATCGCCTTATTTATTCAACTTGTATGCAGAGCAAGTCATGCGCAATGCTGGACTGGACGAAACAGAAGCTGGCATCAAAATCGGCGGGAGGAACATCAACAACCTTAGATATGCCGATGACACCACCTTGATGGCTGATAATGAGAAAGATTTGAAGGAGCGTCTGATGAAAAAGAAAGTGCAAAAGCTGGCTTGTTGCTCAACGTTAAAAAGACCAAGATAATGTCAACTGGCTGTATCACCCAAATGAAGATAGATGAGGAAGAAGTTGAAGTTGTTAAAGATTTCGTATTCTTGGGTTCTTTGCTTTTGACCTCCAGATAATTCGTCAGGATAACGATCTAAAATATCAATATTTAACGACATTTTTTCAAATAAGTCAACTATGGTTTTCTCTTTTTCTTCTTCTGACCAATTATAAAAATTATTCAATACTTCATTCAGAATATACCGTATGTTATGTTTAGGATTTAAACTGGAAGCAGCATCTTGAAAAACCATTTGAATGTTTTTTGCTATCTGCTTTTTATTTTTCAAATAATTTGAAGCAACATTTACACCATTTAATAAAAAAAATCCTGAATTAGCTTCTTCTAATCCAACCAATATTTTTGCAATCGTAGATTTGCCACTTCCAGATTCACCTAGTATACCTAGAATCATTCCCTTAGGCAGTTCTAACGAAACATCAGCCAATGCTTGATTAGATTCTCTGAAAAACGGATAAAGTCTATATCGATCATATGATTTATAAACGTGAGAAAATTCTAATGCTAGATATGTCTCTTGACTTTCATATTTTCTATATTCCGTGATTTCTATGCTATTCTTCAGATAACTTGTAGTATAGTCAGAGACCATTGCATTGACTTCGTTTACCTTGTAACAATCAACTACCTTTCCATCTTTTATCATCAATATAGACTCAGATATTTGTGTCAATAATTTCAAATCATGCGTAATGAAAATAATAGCACAATGAGTTTGCTTCTTAATATTAAGCAATAAATCGATTATACCTTTTTTCAGATTTTCATCCAAAGACGAAGTGGCTTCATCTGCAATAATAATACTTGGATCATTACATATTGCCATTGCAATGGCCACTCGCTGCAACTGTCCTCCACTTAGCTGATGTGGGTATGAATGATAAATTCTGTTTGTATCTTCGAGTCCCACAGATTGCAAAAGAGTGTTAACTTTCTTTTTTATATCAATATTTGATAATCTTTGATGTATTTGGATGGCTTCAAAGATTTGTTTACCACAACGCATGATAGGATTAAAAATAGATTCTGGTTGCTGAAATATAATGGATATTTCTTTTCCTCTAATTCTATTTAGTTCTTGGTCATTAGAATGATTTAAGTCTTTTCCTTTATAAAATAATTGACCATCAACAATAAAATCATTTTTTTCATCTAATAGCTTCATAATACTCTTTGCCGTCATGGACTTACCACTTCCCGATTCGCCTGTAATACCAAGAATGGAGTCTTTCCGAACAGAAAAAGACACATTATCTAACAACAGTTTTTGATTCTGTATCGAACGAATACCAACACTCAAATTTTTAATATCAAGAATGATCTCACTTTCAGGGGACATGCGAAGAAAAACTATTAATTAATAACAAATGTAACTATTATTTTTCAAAACTTGAAACAATTTTATTTTCTCTATACTATTCCTTTCATTATCGTAATTTTGCAGAAATTTTCTGAAGTGAACCGATTTATTAAGGTCAAAAAGATGCTCTACTCAGACGCATTAAATGGACTTTTGATGTTATCTCCTTCCAAACTTAAGGCCAAGGGACCTAGGTTCATGGCATTGTTTTGTGTAGCTATCGTTAGTGTCATTTGGGGAACTACATGGATTATTTCTAAGCAAGCAGTACGAGAAATACCTGCGTTGGAAATGGCTGGAATAAGACAATTGATAGGCGGATCGCTCTTCTTGATCTATTTTAAAATTAAAAAGTACGACCTTCCTGAAAAAAAAGATTTGATCCCACTGTTAATATTGTCATTCCTGAATTTCATACTTAGTAATGGTCTTAGTACTTGGGGTGTAAAATTTATTCCTGCTGGTTTGGCAGCAATTATTGGAGCTATTTTCCCTTTGTGGCTAGTTTTGATTGGGCTATTTATTTCTAAACAAAGTCCACCAAAGATGGCAGTTGGAGGAGTCGTCATAGGTTTCCTAGGTGTTTGTACGATTTTTTATGATCATTTGACAGATTTTTTAGAACCCAATTTTAGATTTGGTATCATTTTGTCATTAATTGCAACGATGTCGTGGGCATTGGGAACACTTTATACAAAAAAACACGCTAGATCATTTAACCCATATTTTGGATTAGGTTTTCAGATGTTTTTGTCAGGAAGTGTTTTAACAGCAATCTCATATTCAGACCCGAAGTTTGTGACACTGGCT
>CAJPEV010003377.1:10864-31410 GCA_905338385.1 Darwinula stevensoni | reverse complement strand
AGAAAAAAATCGGCAAGTGATTGGAAAAAAAAAACAAAATTATTGAGGACCAGCTGACCATGGCAGGCGGGTAATGTCATCCACGACGAAAATATTTCGGTTTCAGCTCACTTTTATTATTCCAAATGTAGAGGCCGGCAAGTATTAACAGCTTCTCAAAGACGTCCTTGAGCCGGCAGCTCAATGTAAGGCAGCCGTCGCCTTATGGAGGTTGGTCTATGCCTGTGCACTTATTCAATCTGTCATGTCGAGTCATTTCTTATATTTAGATTTCGGTGAGTCATCGGGCGGCAGAGATTAGGTGTAATGAGACTCAGGGATGGGGTGGGGATGATGAAAGGTAGAGGAGGGGAGGGGGAGAGGAGGTGGTGGAGGTGGGGCTGGGAAGGGGATTACCTCAGGCTCCCTTCAAGTGTTAGGGCCCTCTTTGAATTATTTTTTTTTTTACCTTTTCTTGGAAATGGATTTTGGGTATCCCCTTCGCCTCCAATAGGAGGCTGGCTTAGGGCAATTAATTTAAATAGCTTTCGGTGTGCCTAGTATTTTCAGTGTTCGCTCAGGAAGCATACCGACTGCAAGTTCTGAGTTTGGTGGTGCTCATTCGATTCATTCGTCCAGTTCTGTGAGAAGCCCTGTTTCTTCCAAATCGTGAGTATACATTCCGTTTCATTTAAAGATTTGAAGTAGCTTTTTTGTTTTGAACTGAATCTCCGAATTCGTTTGCGCGAGGCGCTTGTACGAATTATTCCGATTCCGATCCCGGAATCACATAGCTCTTCTTGAGAATTCCTGTTAGAGTAAATCGAAAAGGTAGGGAAACGGATGGGTTACAAGGATTAAACTCGAATCTCTGGCTTGACGATAGCACAACCGTTACATGTTGACCATCATGGGAGGTGTCTAGCCGTTTCATCGTCTAATAAGGCCAAGAAACAGCTCCGCTTTTGATAGCCTTCATATAAATGCAATTGTAAAGCATCGGTGACAGATGTGCGCGAAAGACAATAGTAATGAAGTGATTTTAACGGTAGGTTAAGTGGACAACAGGACAATTGAGAGGGAAGGAATGGCCGCCTGTTGAAGCGTAAGAGGAGTGGGTGTGTGATTGGGGGGGGGATGTGTGAATGAGAGGGTCCGGATTCCGCTCCAATGTTTGCGTTAAAGAATAAGTGGCATGTTAGGGTTAGGAAATTGGGTGTATAGGTCTATGACTGTAGCGTGGCAAATTGTCACTTCAGTTGAAAATTTAGCTATTTCCTAGGTATTTGGAAAAATGAGGTAGCAAAAACGCGGTTAGAGGTCAGATGGACCCACCTCAAAGCTCTGTGTTGATAACACAACCATTACACGTTGACCATCTTGGGAGGTGTCTAGCCGTTTCATCGTCTAATAATGTCCATCGTCATCGTCTAATAATCATCTAATAATTATGAGGACGACCGAACAAATGAGCAGGGCTGTCTGAAGTCTCTGCAGGAACAAACTTGTCGTGGTACTTCTAGTGATTGCAGAGCAATACCACTTTACCAAAGGTAGTGACAGGGGCACTCATAAAAACAAGGTGATAATATTATGAACAAGGAATCAAAGTTAAATTTCTAATCAAATTCGGGAAAAAGCCAACTGTATGGCAAAAATGTAAGGAAGATATTTTTGGGGGGTTGAACCCCATGAACCCCCCCCCCCCTAAATACGGTCTTGCAAATGAGAGGGAAGGAATGGCCGTCTGGAAAAGCAGAAGAGGAGGTGAGTGATTGGGGGGGGGGGAGAAGTGTGAATGTGATGAAGCATAAGTGGCATGTTAGGGTTGGGAAATTGGGTGTGTAGGTGCATGACGGTAGCGTTGCAATTAGTCACTTCAGCTGAAAATTTTGCTCTTTCCTAGGTATTTGGAAAAATGAGATAGTAAAGACGCGGTTAGAGGTCGCATGGACCCATGGTCTGAAAACGTTTCTTTAATTACTTACAGATACGAGAAAACTGATGCTGAAGTCACCCTTGGAAACCTACAATTCGTTTCGTGAGAAGGGACTGATTAGCTATCATGGGTGAAGGAGTGAGGGAAAAGCTGGAAATTGTTCTGAAGAAAGTCGTCGGGGCGGTACGGACGTTGAGCGTGGAACCGGTGGCATTCCTCTTCATGTTTTGCAAGTCGATGGCGACCGTCATCGTCCAGAATCTGACGATGGAAAAAGCCTGTCGTCACCGGCTGAACCTCACCGAAGACGCCTGCCGCTTCTTACAGGAAGAGATCTTCGACTCCCGCGAAGACACGATACAGAGGATCGCCTCGGATCAGAACATGTATCGACACGTGATCGAGCACCTCCTGGGATTCCTTTTCGTTCTCTTCCTCGGGCCGTGGAGCGACCGGAACGGGAGAAAGATCCCGTTGATCGTCGTGATCGTCAGCCAGCTTCTCCAGATGACGGGGAACTTCGTGAACGCCTTCTTCATGGACCGGGACACGAGCTGGATCCTCGTCCTGCGCTCCATCCCGTATTCCATGGGAGGAACCACGACGTGTCTGCTCGTGTCCGCGTTCAGCTACATGGCGGACGTCACGGACGAGAAGACCCGGACGGCGAGGCTGTCCATCACGAACGGGATGTTCTTCGCCGGCCATCCCCTCGGCTCGCTCAGCGGGGCCTTCCTCTACCGCCACTTCGGCTATCTCGGCGTGTTCGGGGTCGCGATGGGCGTCTGCGCGATCAACATCCTCTACTCGATCCTCGTCCTTCGGGATGACACCCACAAGCTTCAACGGGGAGAAGCGAGTCGAGAGGGAGACGATGAGAGCAATCGGAAGTTCTTCGATCCGATGTACATCATGGACGTCTTGCGTGCTCTTTTTCGAAAGAGGCCTTTCCAGCAAAGGACAATTCTTCTCGTCCTCGGTGCAACGATCTTCATCAGCATCATTCCTGTTACAGGTGAGTTCATCCGCTTCTTTCTCTCATGAAGGATGATGTTGACAAATGTCAATTATATGTATGGCGTTGACCAACCATGGCAGCACGAAACTTTAAAGTCATCTAATTCCTGATGTTATTTTTCCTCCAGGTGAATCCAATGTGGAGTTCTTGTTTACCTGGAAACAGTTTCACTGGAATGAGGTGTCCTACAGTCTGTACAGCTCATATTCCACGATCATCACAACTGTCGGCGGTAAGAATTCAAGAATTTCCCATGAAAATGAGCGCAATTCATCGAATTCATCAATCGGTTCGATTTCAGGTACTTTCATGCTAGTTCCTTTGTTGAGCTACGGTTTTTTGGTAACGGACGCGATGATCGGAGGAGTTGGCGTGACTCTGGACGCATTCTGCCGATTGTGTTTGGCGTTCTCGTGGAAATCCTGGCATTTCTACGCCGGTAAGAACTGGACCTTCTCACATCTGTCCGTAAATAAAAAATGAAAGGGGTAATTGAAAGTGAAATTGGTCGCTTCTACCACACAATGTGGGAGGGAGGAATCGTGATTCACTTTCCGTATCGGCCGATGATGTATATGTTGTATTTGTTTTTCAGCAACTCCATTGGCAGTATTGTCCACGGCCAAGGGAGCCATATCCAGATCTCTCATTTCCAAAACGGCTTCGAACGATGAACTCGGTGAGTTTCACTTTCTTAGAAGAATTAAATTAACGATTGGCAGATGTCCGTTAATAATGTTCATAATGTTGTTAATAATGTTGTCAAGAGGCTTTCATTGTCATTCCTATTAAATTCATTCTTCCCAGAGATCCCAAACCGTGCTTTATCGGACTGCTTTCATCAATGACGGTAACTCATCTTTTTCAGGGAAAATATTCGCAATCGTGGCGTCAGCCGAGGCGATGATCCCGATCTTGGCCAGTCCCATCTACAGCAAACTTTACTCTGCCACCTTGGATGTCTTCATTGGGGCGTTCTACCTCCTCTCGTCAGCCCTGCTCTTTCTCGTCGGGACCATGTTTTTGTGAGTATTTCCACTTATTCAGTTTTCGCATGATGATTGCACGGTAGGGCCACAAAGGCTAATGATTTGTAACTGTCATTTCTTTGTATTTATTGACGCTATTTCTGCGAAACTTGTACCGTGAATACTCAAATATTCTCCTGACCTATTTGAACGGAAATGTAAACTATACTAAGCGGATCAAGGCTATGAACGATTATGAAGTCCGTATTGTCGTGTTTCGCCCTGAACACAGAACACAAATGGCTCATTTCTCTTTCAGATATATTTTCCTCGTGACTCGGAAACAGAACATATCTTCAACAGAGGAGAATGTCTGAATGAAATTCAGCGATATTTATCTTTTTGGACTGAAAAACATTTTTCTAATCTACTGTGATGCTTTATGAAATGACGCTTGTAGTTTATTTTCAAAATGAAACTCGATTTCATGCCTGAAAATCTTCGCCTCATCTTTCAGAGCTACGGTAAAGCTAGGTTCACACCAACCGCATAGCATAGGGCGACATAGCATAGCACAAGTTCCCTTGTGCTATGCTATGTCGCCCTATGCTATTGTGCGGTCAAAACCTGGGCTCTAGGATCTGTGCTAGTGTTGAGCTGGATTCAAAATAACGCACAAGGATCCCCTGCTCAGCTAATCAGAGCAGAGATTTGTCGTCAAACTCATCATGGCGGTTTGCATGGAGGAACTCCTTATAATTGACGTCTATTGGCCAGTGGACTATGAACCGACTTAGACAAGAACCACTGGTACCAAAAAAGTGTCCCCTAGATGCAGGACCATTATGAGAAGTTGTACTATCGCGAACACTTAACTAGGCCTCTCTTAGCCTGGAATGAGAACTTATTGGGGTGTGAGCATTTCTCTGACGATCTCTTCCCGGCCTTCGAACGTGACATGCCACGGTTGAAAGGAACGATGTCAAAAGCACGGCATCAACATCCATAAGGTGGGATGACAAGATTTTATTAAGCTGGGTCTGCTCGGACTTGACCCAGCCCGCTGCCTAGAGTCACTATGTGACGCGCCATATTGATGACAGGAACCGCATAGCGCGACGCCAGTGTGAGCAAGAATCTGTAGGTGCTGTGATATTTTATGTCAGTCGTGTTATACTATGCGGTTGGTATGAACCTAGCTTAAGGCATTTTCAGAGGTAGAAATTGTAAGAAGAATTTAAATTGCAGGTGAAGCTGCAATTGCTGAAAATCCTATGAACTTGACTGAAATATATGAACTTGAAGGAATCAATTCAAATTGGGGAAGGGGAAACTTATGAAAGAGAGACGTCATGGAAAGGATTATTCCCACTTCTTTTTTTTCTGTTATCACTGGGTTTTGTGGTCTCTGTGGTCCGGTTTCTGTCTAGAAATGGCTGACTTATTTTCTTGCCATTCGCATGCGTCAATTATAAGTATGCAATAAATTACATTTTTGCACGTTGAATCGCAGGTTCGAAGTCAATTGCGTATTCGATCACGGAACCTTGTTCGAAATGCAATCCTCCATATACTGGATACATTTTGGATTTGGTGTGGGAGCCCAAAATTTGAACCGGGTCAGCAACTCGCTGCAATTCATGTGTTTTTGCCAATTACATGCGCATCAGTGAACTGAAAGAATATACTTTGTATGGCTTCGTGTTGAACCTTTCTAGGGGCAGTTCACAGGGATGAGAAAGGGAATCACCGAAAACCCTATGAAACTGTTAAAAAAAAAGAGCTGTACAAAGTTCCAGGAGGATGAAAGGATCAGTCTCTTCTATCAGGAGATTTCCGACTGCGAATTCGAGTCAATCAGATTAGAGCGTTTCCACTGGCATTCCGAAGGAAGAAGTCATCGGAATAACCGATACTTTGGGTGGTTCTCACATTTCGGATGATGAATTCGAGATTCAAGGGCAGAAGGACAGGCGCAGTAGAAAGGGGGAGGAGTCATGTTGTACGCCAGAACGGAACTGGGCCATCGCGTCAGAGAAGATCTCACCTCGGCTAACTGTGGCGCAATCGAACACTTTCCAAGGTTCCGTGGGCTGACGCTAGAGGAGTAATGGGGGGACGTTCGAGACGTTATTGCAGGGCTTTGTGGTGGAATGCATCTCCAAGACGTCCATGAAATCGGTCTGGCAACCGATCTGGTTTATGGATAAAATCAAAGCACTCATCAGGGATAAAAGCGAAAACGGGATGCGTACAATCGCACGGGAGATAGAACTGACAATGGGACTAGGAGGAATATAGGACTATTACGATTCACTGGAGCGGGGAATCAGCTCTGCGAGACAGTAGGTCGGCTGGCTTGCGATGAAATGAACCCTAATACATTTTTATCGGTATTTTTATCGGTATGCAAGTGGTAGGTGTCAACAGTCGATCGGGCCTCTAATGAACGATTGGGGGAAGTCGATTGCAAGTAATAAAGATATAGCTGTACTACTTAACGAGTTCTTCGCTTCCGTTTTCAATGGGGAAACCGACGAAGAACCGACTTTTGATGAGGTGACTTCGGCGCACATCAAGGATATTTCCATCACCGTGGAGACGATCGCGAGTATGGAGGAGAATAGCAAAGAAAAATATCGGCAAGTGATTGGAAAAAAAAAACAAAATTATTGAGGACCAGCTGACCATGGCAGGCGGGTAATGTCATCCACGACGAAAATATTTCGGTTTCAGCTCACTTTTATTATTCCAAATATAGAGGCCGGCAAGTATTAACAGCTTCTCAAAGACGGCATTGAGGTAAATGAAAATAGCTGGCAGCCGTCGCCTTATGGATGAGCTTGGTCTATGCCTGTGCACTTATTCAATCTGTCATGTCGAGTCATTTCTTATATTTAGATTTCGGTTAGTCATCGGGCGGCAGAGATTAGGTGTAATGAGACTCAGGGATGGGGTGGGGATGATGAAAGGTAGAGGAGGGGAGGGGTAGAGGAGGTGGGGCCGGGAAGGGGATTACCTCAGGCTCACTTCAAGTGTTAGGGCCCTTTTTGAATTATTTTTTTTTTTACCTTTTCTTGGAAATGGATTTGGGGTATCCCCTTCGCCTCCAATAGAAGGCTGGCTTTGGGCAATTGAAGGGTGCAGGGAACATGGATGACATCTTGTGGGGACTCTTGGCACTGCTAATCAGCTATATTATTGGAAGAGAGCAGGAGGCCGTAACTAAATGAGTCTTATTTATTACGACGCTATTATGCTGCTATTAGGTTAGAGGAATTTTATTAGCGTTACTGGATTGAATAATAATGGACTCTCGTCATCTGAGGACATAATATCACCCTAATGTGCTATTTAAACAGCCCTTTAAAATCTGTTGTAGCTGTTTCCTCACCTGCTTCTCTTCCTTGGGTAATAAAGAGAATGAATTCGCATTTTGCCATCGGCATTCAAGCTAGTCGCATTGCCTGATATCATGGCAATCAGAGGTCGTAATTAAGCATGACAACAGTAAAAGCTGTCATTGCTATGAATATGGGAAATTAATGCGTGTGACTCGAAAAAATCTTAAGACGTGAACACTTCTCTGGTACTGCAAGAAAAATTGATCAAGAATGGAACCAATATAAAGAAAAATGGAGAATGAGAGGAAACAGAGAACCCTTTTAATTAGAAGTAATTGAAACCTAGGAGACCGCAAGCCCAGTGAAATTCCACCCATGAGAAACTTCATTGCATACAGGACGGACACAAAACGTAAAGTTGGATCCCCAGAGCAGAAGGGTTGAACGGTGATAAAAAAATTTCATTGATTGATAAAAATTCGTTAATGGGTGATGGAATCTGCTCGCAGTGGTGCAAAGACCAGTACTTGTGATCCAGTACGTATAGTACTTCTGGCCAAGGAATCGAGTTGCTTTTGCATTTGGAAAAGCTGCTCACCCACTGAATTTCCTCTCCCTTTATTCCCGAACGTGTTTTCATCCATTCCGAAAGGGAAGAATGAAGATGACCCGCAAAATCATATGAAGAACGGAGAAGGCGTGACTTGCAACATTGCGGAGAAGACGTGACTGGCAACACTGCGGAGAAGGCGTGGTTTTCCCCGGATCCAGCCATGAGAACAAAAGCCGCCGTTATCCTCCGGTGGATCACCTGGTCGAAGGGCCATCTACTGCACGTCCGCCTTGCCACCACTGGCCCGCCCACCTTCCGAGTCGCTGGATGGCCAGCGAATTACCGGGTGGCTTGTCGGTGGCGTGGCAGGAGCTGGGATGGGACTTGATGCCTCCTGCAAATCCACTGGGAAACACTGCTCTAACGTACCCAGAAGAGCACCAAGAGGTTCCGATGCTCTCCTCTTTCGCAAGATATGCAAGAAATATGATGAAACGCCATTTTTTGCACTCTACTCTTCCCTATTCCCGTACAGCTCTGAATCCTCATACTTCAGCATTTAATAGGTCCCTGAGTCATGCATTCCTATCAAGAGATCATAATTCCAAGCTTTCCTCACGCTTGTTCATAAATTGCACAGTAAAAAGAGGAAAGAGGGGTGGAATCCCTTTTTCTAAATCTGGAAGGCGGGTCCTTAATACCATTCGAAGGGTGCAGGGAACATGGATGACATCTTGTGGGACTCTTGGCACTGCTAATCAGCTATATTATTGGAAGAGAGCAGGGGGCCGTAACTAGAAGAGTCTTATTTATTACGATGCTATTATGCTGCTATTAGGTTAGGGGATTTTCATTAGCGGTTCTGGAATGAATAATAATGGACTCTCGTCATCTGAGGATATAATATCACCCTAATGTGCCATGTAAACAGCCCTTTAAAATCTGTTGTAGCTGTTCCGACTTTTCCTCACCTGCTTCTCTTCCCTGGGAAATAAAGAGAATGAATTCGCATTTTGCCATCGGCGTTGAAGCTAGTCGCATTGCCTGATATCATGGCAATCAGAGGTCGTAATTAAGCATGACAACAGTAAAAGCTGAGTCATTGCTATGAATATGGGAAATTAATGCGTGTGACTCGAAAACATTTGCAGACGTGAACACTTCTATGGTACTGCAAGAATAATTGATCAAGAATGGAACCAATATAAAGAAAAATGGAGAATGAGAGGAAACAGAGAACCCTGTTAATTAGAAGTAATTGAAACCTAGGAGACCGCAAGCCCAGTGAAATTCCACCCGTGAGAAACTTCATTGCATACAGGACGGACACAAAACGGAAAGTTGGATCCCGAGAGCAGAAGGGTTGAACGGTGCAGCATTGCACGCCGAGAGAGAGGAAAACGTCAAATGAAACTAAGTCACAATAAGTGCCATGAGTGAGCCTTCGCCTGAGTCTTTTTTTTTTTTTAGATAACTGCAGAAATTACACCCTTTCCAGTCAATATCATAATCACCATGAGGATTCAATTGTCACTGAGACTTGAAAAAGAAACGCAAGTAGTTTTTGCTATTGTAAGCTTTGNTTAGATAACTGCAGAAATTTCACCCTTTCCAGTCAATATCATAATCACCATGAGGATTCAATTGTCACTGAGACTTGAAAAAAGAAACGCAAGTAGTTTTTGCTATTGTAAGCTTTGTTGAGCATAACTCCTGGTATGAAGGCATTACCGTCTCAGGCATGAAAGCATAAGGGCACTTTATTCGTGATTTTACAAGATGGAATCTCGATTTGTTCCATTACACGATTCTGTGCCTTTGCGAACCCGTCTCCCTGCAGACTCGCCTCGCAGCCATCGCGTGCCGAGAAGGAACATCCAAGGGAGGACCTCGCGCAATGCCCTTTGGCGCCCATTCGCACGGCGCAGCGCTCCTCCCCCTGCCTCATCCCTTCGCGGGCGATCCTGGCTCGCTTGATGAACGTTCGTTGCAGCTCGAGCATATTCCTATTTCCTGGATGGTTTCGCCGGAAGTTACCACTTCCAGACTAAGTACTTACTGCTTTTAGTGTCAGCTCGGAATGCACGCCGTCTGCAAGCTCCGATTCGGTGTTTGTGGTGCAGGATCCGCTTTTTTTGGTCCTGTTCCGTGCGGAGCCCGGTTTCTTTCAGGACCGTGAGTGGAAGTTCACGTTCACGACTTCATTTAAATATTCTGGTTGGCTTCATTTTTTAATTATTATTATCAGTTTCTCCTAATTCGTATGCACGAGACACTTCAACGATTCAGATTTAGATCCCCAAAGCATGTGACTCATTAAAAAAAAACTTACTTTTGTCATTTTTGAGTCATTTTTATATCCTACCATGTATTAATATATATTAATTATATACCATATATTATTTATCAATCGGAGAGTCAGTGTCGGTTAAGCCCATTTGCAAACCAGAAAGGATCAAGGTCAAAGGTCCATTCAGGTTCTTGTTCCCCTTAGAAGTTTCAGATTTGAGCGGGAAATGGTTCACTTTCCATACGAGTAAATTATTATTTTTTTCTTCAGGAATTCCATTGGCATTGCAGCCAATGGAGCGAATTTTCGCTTCATGCCTGCCAAGGTGAGTCGAAAGTCATGACGCAGTCCTGAGTCACCCTCTATTTTCCGGAGTCCTTAATAGTACTGATTACTAATCAATGGGCACTAGATCTTGAGTGGAGACCGAGTGGAGACCGAGTGGAGACCGAGTGGAGACGGTATTCAAGGGCGATCGATGGGGAATTGGATGGTGACCGAGGAAAAAGCGAGAGCATGTCAGTTTGTTGAACCTCGAATTGGTCGTTCCAGGCCATTCTTCCGAATAGATCCCGTTTATATCGTAGTTTAACTGTCGTCATGACCATGGGTCATGACAACAGTTATTAAAAATATGATGAGGTGCCTCGGGACAGCAAGCAGAAAGAGGGGAAGACAAACGACTGGAAACGGGTCGGTCAGCGAGGACGGAAGCAAAAAATAGAACAGGATTTTCCGCAATCCTTTTCCAGAGAGAAAAGGAAGCCGATGCTGTCGGTAATACTAAGAGCGCACGGCGTTCGCACGATCTCTTGTCGGACGTGCCGACCGACATTTCGTGTCGGACCGTGCCGACCGAGAAAGAGACGGGCGGATTTCTCAAGGCTTTCGCAATCGTTGCGTCGGCCGAGGCCTTGATCCCGATCCTGGCCGGTCTCGGCCGACTCGAGCGTCTTCGCTCTCTCGTCGGCCCTGCTGCGTTTCTTGTGAGTATTTCCCTTCCCATCGTTTTCGATCAGGCAACTGCCTCGAGACGCTTCCTCGCCGCCTTGCCTCGGCACCATCAATTTTATCGATACTTCGTGCCGTTAAATTTAAGTTTCGCGAAAATAGCAGCAGGGAGAGCAGGGATTTTTTTTTTTGTTGCGAGATGAGACAATTAATGGCTTAAAATGGGCGAGGAATCAATTCCTTTTCTTGCACCAGACATCATTGATTCATTGGTTCGCGGTTACTGATTTTTCTGCGGCTCTTCATTCTTCATTCAGCACAGAGGGTAGCTGCACTAACCACCTCGATGAAGCAGTTGACAATAATGCGGACGAAAATGAATAATTTATGATTTTTTCTGCGTGAAACATACCCAGCAAACGCAGTAGTATTGTGGGAACGTTCAGCTGGAGTCAATACGATGTCGTCGACGTTTGAAAGCCCAAGTGAAACGTTGCATGCATGTCTTAGCAGTGTTATGGCACTATGACACCTATTTCATTTTTTTTTCAAATATCTCTGGTAAAATGCCAGTCCGATAGAGGATAATTTTTTTTGTCACGAAACGACCAAGAACCTCTCCAGTGTTACTAACTAACGTTGACGGATTGTTTCTGCTTCGACGCTCAGCACTGCCATCTATCGAGGATTCGAGGAAAATAGTCGTAATATGCAAAACGCAAAGTGCGACGAAATGTCGAATCGCCGACCAGAAGAATCCCCGATAAGGAACGAGTCTGTCCTGGCTGGGGCTTCGTTCGGCCGATCTCTAACTTCGACCCGAACCCCTCACCCCGGCAGCATCAGACATTCCAAAGTGAATGCAAGGACCAACATTGGGCACATTGCATATACTATATTGCTAATATTGGCTAATTTTTGGCTTCCCAATATTGCCAGTCCATCATCGATCCAATATCAGACTGACGCGATGGTCCAAAGTGCCCCAAGTTGCACGCACAAGGGTTTCTTTTGTGGAAATGTTGAAGTTCTCCTCCATGTCATTAGATGGCAGTATGGGTCTCGCTTTTCGTGCAAGACACAAAAGTGCACTTCCCTCTTTCCATGGAATCATCCCTCACAGGAGTGTTTGGTACCTCACCATATGTCTTTCCGAGTCTCATTATAGAAAGCAATATGGATCGGACTTTTAATAATTCATTATCCCCATATTCGAAACAGAATCATGGAGCCCAGGCGATAAATAAGTTCCTATTCCCTATGCATGCTTGAAATCACAATTCGTGAGTGGTGTTTCTCCAACTTGATTGTGAGCGTTTCTTCGTCGTCCTCATATCTGGGAAGACTGTCCCCTGGAAAGTACTGAAATTAGTACATTATTGACCAGGGGTGCTACCGGGGTCCCTGCAAACGATTCCAAGCAAATAACGTTGAATCAACTCTGAATAAACGTTCGGAACGTTGATACAACGTCGGTCCAACGTCCAGCCTTGTTGGCTAGGGTGGGAGAGAGCGTTCCAGCGAGCGACATCACGATGTTGGCCCAACGTTCAGCCAGTGTTGAATTTCTTCTGGGTCTGGGTCGGGGTGCCAGTCTACATCTAAAACTTGCAGTTCCCTTCCATCCCTCGCGGATGACGGATCCATAGTAGACGATAAGAGGGAGTGGCTACTCGTGGGCCGCGTAGACGGGGTTGCTGGGCGTAAGCGTGGAATGCCGCTACTAGCATCCTGCATCTCTTCCCATCTCCTTGCGACGCGGACGCACGAATCGTCGAAAACAGATCTAGTTGTCAGGGTCTTTTCATACAGGCCAATGACAAGTTCAATGAGAGTTAATATTTATTTAGTAGTTGGATGGTCAGGATGCGGCGAAGGTGATTCCAGAGGTATCAGGGCCAGTGGAATGGCTTTCTGTACCTAGTACAGTACTCCAGTTCAGTGCTTCGCGACGAAGTCCCCGATGTGCTGCGATATTTTCGAATTATAGGAGAAGAAAGAACATAATCGCATTTTATTACTCTTAAGCTATGACCGACGAACGTCGGTGGAATCGACTAGTGGGTTGTGAAAATATTACTCACTTTGACGTTGTGAAATTTCATTCGGTAGGCCGCGAGGATCGAGGAAACTCGAAAGTGTGCCGGGAAAAAAACGAAGGTTGAGAAGCTCAAGTTCCTTATTCGAACGAATCCGTGCAGTCACGACCTTCGAAATGAGGAAGCGTCCAATGTCCTCTACTCGATTGCAAGGAAACTTGGAAGCAGCTTTATGCGTGCTCATCCTCCCAAGCCGTCGGAGGCGATTAGGTTGGCATTCCCGTGCTGCTTTGGCGTTGTGGCGGTCGATCCGCGCGTCAGCGAAGGCGTGGGGTCTTTCGTGGTCGTGTGGGTTCTTTCGTGGTCGTGTGGGTTCTTTCGTGGTCGTGTGGGTTCTTTCGTGGTCGTGTGGGTTCTTCTGTTAATCGTGTGGGTTCCGGCTGAATTCCGTGGGCATGGTTGTCCGTATCAGTGGATTCCTTAGGGAGTCTGCCTTCTTTTTTCATTGAAGCATTTAAAGGGCTAAAGGTTGTCGAGGGTGCGGGGTGGGGGCTTTGAGCACCCTCTTCAATTTCTGCGTAATAAAACTTTTTTTTCACTTGGCATTCTTACTTAATATGCATGCTTTACAAGTTTCCAGTTTCTTCCTGTCCCTTAGGTCGGTAGATAAATGCTTCCGACTGAGCAATGTCAGATTTTAGTTGAACCCTTCTCGAAGGTTCCACGAGAGGAAGCAAAGGTCGCACTCGGGAGACAGCGATCTCGACATCAGATTCTCATCCAAAGATGTTTGGAGATGAAGAACTTGCAATTCCTGAGAAGAGTCAGCCTCCGGGTCCACGGCGTCGTGGGAGATCTTTTCTTCAAGTATGGAAACTCCTACTTCCCATTTTCCAAATCGAGCGATCCGAGGGGCGTTATTACACGGATGAAAAAAAAAAAAGCTTTCATTTCCAATCCTTTACTTGACCGATGAGGAATCTCGCTAAGAAAGTCGAATTCAAACTCCCCAGTAATCGCTTTGCAATTTTCCTGACAGCATGGCAAAGATTCCTGCGATACGGACTTTTGCCCTTCGTTTAAATCTTCGCATGCGCGGCGTGTGGAACGACTGGCGTACGTATGAAAGTGTGTCCCCTAATTGAGGTCATTTCAATTAGTAGATTGTGACTGGCAATTTCCAATACTGGGCAATGATTGGCAATTTCTGGTAATGGATTGTGATTGGCAATTTCCATAAATGCATCGAAAAGTGGGGAAATTTGGATAGCTGTTCATATTACGCTTTACTCCGGTTGATAGAGACGCACGAAAAACCTTATGAGTTGAGCAACGTTTTCGTGCTCCTAAACGTGCTTGTGATAAGCGTTTAAAGCGGCAAGATCTACTTTTTGAAATATTTTCTAAACATTTCAAAAAATTTTTTTCAGCATGCACGCTTGTTCAGAAAGTGATTCTGTTGCGTCGGAGGAACTACGCTATATCTATTCGTAAAACTTTTCGCCTAAGTCAAACACCTTAAACTTGTCGATATCTCCCTCACTTGGACAATGCATTGTCTCAAGAGAGCAATTCTTCGAAAAGTTTGGTACAATCATGACGGTTCTCCCACTAGAAAACCGGCAATTTAACAGAATTAACAGATTTCCCCGAATTAAAATAGTCCAGCTGACTATAGCGAAGTAAATAAAGTCACAAGACTCACTGGCCACGACGGAGGAGATTGAACCCGGTGACAGCATCCACAATGTCGACCTCCCGGCAGTAATCTTCCCATCTTCCATCCAGGCTCGGATGCCTATTGGCGCGCAGACCGTGGACGTTCATCCTCGCCTCTGTCATCCTGTCGTCGTGCCTCATTTCGGGGATCGTTCACTGGCGAGAGGAGGAAGGAGGAACCATGCACGCCTGGTTCGCCCCGGAGACTCCTATCTATCAAACTCATCAGTGGATCAATAAAAACTTCCCGAACGGAGTTCGGTACGAAACAATTATCCTTTCCGGGCCCGATGTACTCACTCCGGAATACTTCAAATATGTAAGACCATGTCACTACTCTTTAATTCAGTTCCTAATTTTCAAAATGTGGAATGAAGTCCTGATTCTCTGGGTTTTTTTGCAGATGGGGACCTTGGACAAGAAAATTCGATCCTTAGTATCCAATGGATATGCCTGGGAGGACGTCTGTGCGAGGTACAGTGCGTTATTAGAAGCAAATTTTGTACTATGACTGCTATTAAAAAAAAGTCATACGAATTTTGCAAGTGACTGGGAGAAATGTCGACAAAGCGATGATAGTGAAGTCGAGTGCTTGCCTGTTTGTTGCACGTGCTTGCGACAGATGAATGTTTTTATGACTCACGCAGGCCAGAGGAATTCTTAGAGGGACACAAAAAGGAGGAAAGAAGGCGAAGAGATACCGAAGATCAAAGTCTTTTTTATGCAGAGGACCGACGACTCGACCCAGTCCATGGTATGCATTTTCACCTACAAGTTATAATGCTTCTTTAAAAGCCACGTCGAAAAAGGGAAATAAGAATGAATGGTTTCTTCAAACATTTCTGCCATGTTTGTTCTCTATCTTTATTGTGTGAATTTCGAAATCACTTTCAAAATATCATGATTTTACTCATCACTTTAGGGGAAAATAGCACTCTTGACGATGTAGTGCCGACTACAGAATCAACAAGCAGGCAATCACAAAAGACAGCAACAGAAATGAGCAGTGATTCTACTGGTACCATGGAACCGGAATCGTCACTACTACCAATATTGATATCATCCTTTACAGCAGAGAATCTTGAAACAACTAAAGAAAATGAAACGACGACGACACCTACAACAGTGACAACAACAGCAAGGATCAGTCAAGCCGAAGTTGATCGAGAAGGCGATTCTAAAGAACTCTTGCAGTACGACGATTACAATTACGGCTGGAAGGAGGATTCGGACGCATTGGAGGTATTCGGAGGCGAGGAGGATGAAAGAAATCTGTACGATGATAGATGCATCTATTCCAGCACCCTTCAACTGTGGGCGGAAGATTTCGACTTCAGCACTATCACAACGGCGGAGATCCAGGACAAAGTTACTCGAGCCCTCGACGACGAGTGAGTTTAGGAATGAAATCATTCTCCTTTTGCTAGGGTGTCACTTAAAAGGATCCAATTTGCATATTTTGACATTTTTTAAATATGTGCTCCCTCACTTTGAAAATTGTGGGAGGGCGATGGCAACTTTTCTCCTCTTGAGCCACATTGAAAAATCATATATAGGATATTCTATCATAATTGAAAATTTCGGAATCATACTGCATATTTCAGGTGAAGAATGGATCTGCATAGTTATTCGGGAAGCATATTGTGCTTATGTTCCTGTGGTCTAGCGAAAGGGGGGAGGGGGATGGGACGGGTTGGAGTGCAAGTCTTCGGTGGGGTGGGGCACTTCCTCATGCTTAGCCCTTTGAGGGAAATGAACGTATAGGCACGACCATTCTCAGCAAAGGTTAAAAAAATAACTCGGTGCTCAAAGGGTTAAATAGCTATCAGTCTTTCTGTTTATAATATGACAATGGAAATGAAGCTAATTCCGAAGAAGTCATGGAACTTCATCAAGTCATGGTTCTGACTTCCAGTCAAAAAAAGGGATTTCTGGCCTTTTTTCATTTCTACTGATAGCGCCTCTATCTCACTATCTCGCGCATTCCAAGCCACTGGTATCCTCTCGTGTGCCACAAGTCACAGGCTATTTGAGCACGTAACGATCTCACTGCACCGCCCCCTCCCGCATCCCCTCGTTGATGGAATTTCGTCGATCGGACGGCTTGGCAAGGCACCTGACGAATATCCATCGGAATTCTATCTCGATGCATTTTTCCCTTGAAATTAAGATATACAAGGACGAAAATCGGAAAAAATGCATCCTCAAGATGCATTTCTCCTATTTTCCGAATGCATGTGTGCATAGCAACGAAAAGAATTTCACAATCGAGAGGCACGAGCAGGATTCTGGAATTCATATCATAAACAGGTCACGGAATGACGTGAAGGGGATGTTGTCTGAGGTGGAGAGAGACGAAAGCGGAAGAGTCGTGGGTGCAGCGGCCGTCATGTTCGTCTACATCCTCAAGGACCAAGCGAATGCCACCAACAGAAAGGGTCAACCGGTTAGTGCTTTCAAAATTTTGGATATGTTGCGCTTTCTGTGATGCTCTCATTCGTTAGATTCCATCCTCCTCCCAACCCAGTTGCCATACTCCAATTGCAATCGATCTTGAAAAATGCACGAGGGGCTATTTATAGGGGCCCAGGGGGCTCGAGCCCCTCAAAAATTTGGCAGAAGGGTCTAACAACGAGGAGAGCGAGGACATGAGAAATAAGGAATACTTGTAAGAGTATTGTCTCTGAGGCCACCAATATTTCTCAACTAATCGCCGCCTATGGAAAAATCACTGAGATTTTGCAAAACCACCGTAAAAATTTGACGCCCATAAATTACCGGAACCTAGAACCAAAGGTTTTTGGTTTTGTTGTGACACTGGGGGCATGTTTTCATGGCAAGAGTTAATGTTTCGACAACAATTTCCATTAGAGAATGCGACTGGATAGCGATGAAGAGAAATGTTAGGCCGAATCAGGTGTGCCAGTTTCATGGTGTCCAGGAATTGACTTAGTGTGAGGAATTTCGCATCCGGCCCTGACCTAGGCCTCTGCTACCTTACTTCAGTCTGATGCGCGAGTTCGAGAAGAATATGTTCAGAGTGGCAATACCCCATGGACAAAGCGCAAAAGCTATGTTCAGTCGATTCCGGGACACCCTGTTCCTGATCCTGTTGCTATTTATTTATTCTGATACGGCCATTGTCGCGATGCGCCTCGGTATGTGAAAAGAAGAAATGTCGACATGGAAGTAGTCGATGGCAAAAATTGAGATGGAGACAATGTAGAAATGTAGGAATTTGAAAACCGATTTCAAAGGTATTACCATTCTTCAACCTCAACCTCACCATTAGTTTTTTAATTTAATAATTTTACATTAATGATTTTTTACTTCTTCAGCTGTCTGGGTGTTTCAAACTTTTGATGAGTGACGATCATCCAACTCATCTTGTGACAATAGAGATGCGTCTGTCTCCCATCAGGTCGATCTTATCGCAGAGCCGTGGGAGGAGAAATTCCTCGAATTGGTGTTCCACAATGACCTCCTCAAACCTCCAGGCTTGAAGACTTATGCCAATGCAGAACGCAGGTAGGATGCGCTTCTCGGTTCTTCTCGGGCGAGACATGACTAGCGTCTCAAATGCCAACCTTGAACTGTTTCGAGTAGCTTTCGAGACGGGATCAGAGAAATGAGGGACAGAAACATGATCTATTTCGCTCTTGGTTTCATTCTCATCACCATCTACGTGACCTTAAACATGGGGAAATTCAACCTCCTTGAACAAAGAGTGAGTGCCTGTAGCCGATTATTTCTTCCTTTCCGTATTACATATTTACAATATATGTTTATTTCATGTGTTCCGTATGCAAGCCATCAAATGTCGTCCTCTAAGGGAGGACAGAAGTAGTCACGTAATTTGATTACGTCTGACCTCCCTAATAGGACAAAACATTCACGTAATTTGATTGTTTTGTGCGTCGAAGAAAAAAGTGATGACTTGTATTTACTGAGATTAATATTAATGCAGTCCACAAGTCCGATCGGTAATCATGCACATGACTCAACCGAGGCTGAGAGGGACTGGGAGGGACTGATAGGGACTGAGAGGGATTGGGAATCAGCTTGCCAGAGCAATCGTGTATTTCGACGATTTTCTAGCTATTTCTTTGAGCCAGAAAATCCGGGTTTCCTCTATTACTTCTCGAACGTCCTCATTCCAGGTCTTTTTTTTAAGTTTCCAGGGCATATTTTGCTAAAAATTGCATCGGTCTTTCCAAAGTAACGAAATCTATTTTCGAAGAAAACTCGAGATGCTTGATGCGATGCTTCTCATATTCTGATGGTAAGGAGGTAAAAGTAGTTGTTTAAACTATGAAAAACTTTTGGGGAAAAAATCCATGTAAGATGAAGTACCCTCAAAAAAATTAAGCAAGAGGAAGGAGTAGAGGAATCTTGAAATTTGAATCTGGAAAAAAGTTTGCAAGAGAAGGACAAATCGAGGAAAGTTTCAATGGCATGGACGAGGCGATGTGGAGAGAGATACTTGTTTTCTACCAGGTAATTGTCAAATGCTAAATCTGTACTGCATGGCTCAAGTATCTGAAGATACTTGATAGATAATTTGAAGATAATTTAATTAAATGCTTCATGACACTGAATGGCATAAATTCTTCACATATTGCTAAATATGCCTTGAATGCGCAACAAATCCAAGAGATTCCTCTTATGGAGGCTTTTTGATGGTATCTCACATTAATTAACGGTGTATTTTTTTTGGTGGATTTCAATGCACTTAATGTTTCCTGTTTAGGTCTACCTGGGCCTGGCCGTGGTGCTGTGCATCGGACTGACGATCGTGAGTGCGGCTGGGCTATGCCTCTCCATTGGGTACATCCCGACGGAGATTCACAATCTGATGCCTTTCCTCATCCTCGGGATCGGCATCGACGACTCGCTCGTCATCATCCAGGTGACTCGTTACGACCTCCATGTGACTCGTTACAACCTCCGTGCGTCTGAGTCTCGTCTCTTGCGAGGTTTTCGTCCACTTGTGCTGCTTGAGGTATGAATGAAGGAAAAAGCCATGGAATGCGCCTCGTGATGATTGAAGCGTTGTACGATGACGCCTAAAAATTTTTTACTTAAAAGAATAATTTTATAAATATTTTTCCAGGAAAGGACCCCATCGCAACATTCAACGTCCTGCTCTTCTGTCAAATTTGTTTGAAATCAGTCAGGATTTCGACTTCCAAGGAGAACAAAATCTCACAACTGGCTTTAGAAATAAAAGCAGGGGTTTCAGATGTTTGTCAAGAATTGCCATTCATATACATTGGGGTATTCTGAAATTGACAAAACCCCGTCGTTGATGGATGATGCCGGATTTTATTCTACTCTAATACTAGCACATCTCATACTCTCGCAGGAAACAAGTCATGCGAGAGTATGAAACGTCAAAATTTTATTGACTGATGAGCTTGATTAGAGCGTAGAGGAGGTGTAAGGCTTTTAGCACCATGGCACGCAAAATAACAAAATAATAATTTCGGTGGTATTGGTGTATAATAATAATATGATCTGGTTATTCGAACTTCCAATCCTCACATTAACCGTGCAGCGACATTTTCTTCCAACTATTTCCTTTCTCATTAATGATACCCAAGTAACATGTACCCAGTGAGCCACCTGCTGACATATATCTGCTGGAAGGCGGTTGGTAGCCGCCCGGCTACATCATCAATTATATTGATGAATGCGTCAACGGTGTTGAAGGAGGCGGGGGGGGGGGGGGGGGGGGGGGGGGGGG
>CAJPEV010003377.1:0-10847 GCA_905338385.1 Darwinula stevensoni | reverse complement strand
GGGGGGGGGGGGGGGGGGGACATGCGGCAGATGGCCCACAACTTGGCACAGGTCATCGACCACCGGGTCTCTTCCCATAACGAGGCTAGCATTTTCCGCTTCCACGTTTTACGAGATGAACCCTGTCCCAACAGGATGGCATGCATTCTCCTCGGACGCAAAAAGTTTCGAACGCAAACCCACATTGCTGACGTAGGAAAAGAATTCCCTTCTCCTTTTTTCTTATGTGATTCATGGACAAAAATGAGAAAGTGTAATCAAATTTCTGATCGCAATATAAGATTCTAGAAAATAACATGTTGAAGTTCCTTATGAAAAGAGAAGTGCAAAGAGTGTAGCCTCTATTCCAAATATTCCAGTTAGCTGTCCAATTTATTCCTTGCACAAGATGTACACTAAATTTTTCGCTCTCGTCGTTCATTTCAGCCTCTGTTTGAGGATGGATTAGCTTTCAAAAACAATATCTACTGGTGCCCATAATGAGACTAGAAGGAGGAATTGAATGTTTTTCTTTAAGCTTTTCCCCCCATATAACTACTAGAGAATGTGGTGAGTCGTTAGCGGGTCAGAATACGGCAGTTGGTAGCCCTCAACCAAGAAAGGGTAGGTTCCCATCAGCTCTTTCCACAACGTAGCAGCGACTCACAAAATACATACTACTTGGGTACATATCTACATCGAGTATTGCCTTGCAATAAAAATTCGATGTACGTAACCAAAAAGCGATGTTGCTGTAGTGCCTGGAGAACGTGGCGTCGAAAGGAAGGACTTTGAACCCGGAGGAACGAGTGGGAGAAGCGTTGAGGCAGGCTGGAGTCTCCATCACCATCACGTCCATCACGGACGTCTTTGCCTTCGCCATTGGAGCCACTACGGTCTGTTTGCATCATTGTCTTCTCGGCGTCTTTCACTGGTGTAATGATTGGCAGCGGCGCAGCCTTATCGGTGAATTGGGCTACTTACTTCCTACTCTTCTTAAATGCCAACGAATTTGTATTAGAAAAATTGCGTGTCCAAACCGCTTCACAAAATCTTTAACTCCTGGTATAAAATGGTACCTAGAATGCCACAACGAGATCCCAGCTGGTAAATATAATTCATATCGCATATGAATTCTTATCTGTCATGATCATCTTCAAATTCTGCAAGTGTTAGTCGAACCAGAGTGCCTTCTGTACTCGTAGAGCTCTTGCTGGCAAGAAGTAGGCACATCTCTGATATTTTTCTGATACTGAACGGCATCCAATTCAGGAAAGCGGCCTTCCTTTGACAGGCAGCTGCTGAAGTAAGCGTGGATTGTAATAATTCTGCCGGGCTGTAGCAGTAATAACTTGCTTGTAACACAAAGTTAGCATAAGTTGCACACGCTTAGTGTTCGGCTTGATATTGAAAAACCTTGAGGCGGTAAATAGCTTGGCTAATCTCCTGCCAATACAATTATATATCAATATTAACATTGCCCATCAATTTGCAAAGAAATTGGGACTTTTGCTAGGATTGAAAGGAAAAGCAAAGCGGACTAATTCGGAATTTTTAGAGAAAAGGAGGGAAAAGCACATTGACACATATAGGAAAGGGCGACAAACGATTTAAATGCAGGAATTAATTGCTGGGGGAATTGGGGAATGAAAGTAGTCACAAATACACGTACTGTACGCACCATCGATACTAAATTCTCCCATAGAAATATACGATCAAAATTAACCCCTGGTAGGTGGAGATGCTCGCATTTCTGACATGCGAAGTTTCCCGGGGCAGTGGGGGGTCGAGTACTTCGTGCGCACAATGAAAAAAAAAAGAAATCAGACGCAAGAAAGGAACAGTTTCAGGCATACGCTCTTAAAAAGCATCTTTTGCGTGACTTTACGCAGACGTTCCCCGGGCGTTTATACGGCCTTTGAAAGGTTTCTAGGGGTGCAGAACCTTCGCGGTGATTTGAACCTCTCTACATGAATGCTAAAAGATACTTACCGAGATGTCGTCACTTTCGATTCCTAAACTCTACAAAGATATTTCAATTGGGGAAGAGAGTCAGTTGGAAGAGGAAAAACTAGGAAATCATATATCGTATTGTGGTCACGTGGCTGGGTTCACCCGTCAATATCGGGATGTCCGCGTGGCACAAGGTCCCTCTCGGACCACATGCTTCCTCGTCCTTCAGGGTGGAAGGTTGAAAACCCCTATATCTAAAGAATGTTCATGGGACGAGGGCAATGTCTTTAATAAATGGTTAATTCCAAATTCATTAAGCGATCTGGTGTCACGGGAACTGACTTGACTTTTAGGCATGATTCGAAATGTCTAAATGTGACAAAAGCATCATGGATAACTTTTGAAAGACGTAATTTTTGGATAACCTTCCCTCTTTTACGTTAAAAGTAGCTTCGATTTCAAGGGTAGAAACTTGGTAATTTTCTAACATTTAGTACTGGTTACTCAATGGTTACATGTATAAGAGTGCAGCTTTCTGACGTTGCATTGACGTGACGATTCCGTGTCATGATAATTCCACGTTTCTGGCGGGTATTCCCTTTGTCTTAGAAGTTACTTATACAGGGTGTCCCAAATTTGAATGAAGATGAGGAGGTTTCGTGCCCAAGTCCCTTTGACTTAGAACTCTGCTGCTTAAGTATCAGGCGCGAGACCTACATGAATATGCTCTTCTAAGCCAAAAAGGCTCAGTACAAAGCCTATCTACAGTCATTTCTAAAAAGGAAATGTTTCACTTCATCATCGAATGATGATCATGCGGCCTGCAGCTAGAAATATTAAGAACTATGTCGATTCCGAATGTCATGATCTTTTCTGTTCTTCAGAAGATTCCACAAATATTGATGTTTACCATCTGAACAGAGAGTACCAGTGCTCCGGAGCTTCTGCATCTACACGACCGCCGGGATTTTCATCGTCTACGTCATGACCTTGACATTCATGGTCCCGATTCTGTCTTTGGACGAAAGGAGACGAGACAGCGGGAGGGAAGGATGCTTGTGCATTCGCTTGCCAGCCGACTACAAGAAGAACAGTTGCTCCCAAAAACGCCTGCTCGAAGCCATTTTCCGCAGGATCTTTGGACCATTGCTTGTCAAAACTCCAGTGAAGGTTCGTCAACTTCACGCGCTCGAATGGACAGAAACATTCGCAATTTCACGAGGGTGTAGTGATAGTACAAGTGCATGTCTTGCAGGTCGTTGTGGTGTTACTTACGATGAGTCTCTTGGGTCTCAACTGTTGGGGATTGTCTGGGTTGAAGAACGACTTCGACAGAACCTGGTTTTTGAATCCGGGATATCAGAGAGACTTTGTGTCCGCTGTGCAGGATCTCTTTCCAGAAAGCGGCTATAGAGCTGACTTTTATCTTGGTGAGTCTATAGGGACATGCAATGCCGATTAGACGTAGAGAATTTAACTATGAGAAAGGAGTCTTTGGCAGGGAATGCGGATTACTTCAGGGAGAAAGAAGCACTGGAAGAGTTATTCAATAGGCTGTCGGCTCTTCCAGGGATTAAGAATGGATCTATTGAATTCTGGCACCACTCTTTCCTGGAGTACCTCAAGGAAAAAAAAGGCAAGCCTATCCGAATAATGAATGTTTAACTAAATAATAGCCTAAATAAACATAAGTAGTGTTCCACCTGTTGGAGCGATGAACCACCCGAAGAAAATTTCACCTGGCTCGCAATACATGTGAGCAAATGGGTAGGTATATTTCCACCAGGGGGCGAAGTTTATTTTGTTCAAAATGCACTACCTATCCACTTAGATGTTCAAGTAAGTGGTTAAGAGGTGGACGTTTTGTAAAGGGTTACCCAAGCAACTTCGGTAGGGGGACCGCTGAGAAACTGACTTTAAATTCGGCTCAACACTCACTTGCGAAAATGTCTGGTAGTAGGGTCGTGTGGGGAAGGGGCATAGCCCGTTGTCTAGTCTTGAAATTTTGGGGGCTTACGCGAGAAGATTTTCCTCATTTTTGCATGGAAACACGTTGAAAAGGCGGTGCAATCGGCCAACTCTCGGTAATCCGGACATGAGATAGTCGGCGATTTAGTCTGGATTTTCGAGAACCTTATTTTCTCTTTTCTCGGTTTCGCTTCTCCGCCCTGGACCGACTAGGAGCCATGAGAGAATATTGATTGGATTGGAGGAAATGAAAAATGTGGGAGATTCTAATCTTTCTCGACCTTGGAATCGGTTTGTTAAGGAATGACACTACGTGCCAGAAATTCGGCCAGGTAGGGCTGAAAAAGGAAACCCATGGAGTCAGGTTGAGTTCCGAATGGTGAATGGACAGTTAGCTTTCGCTATAAGGCCACAGCTGACCCGATTACCATTATATCTAAATAGAATTTGCGAAATTCCGTCAGGTGATGTGAGTTATATTTTTCAGAGGACTATCCGAAAACCGAAGCAGCATTCGAAGACAAGCTTTCCACCTTTCTGGTCTTCACCAACAAGGGAAGGAAATTCATACGCGATCTTAAATACACCGGGAACCTCTTAACGGACTTCAACCTAACAGTGAGTGCATACTGTAAATTGACGAGAGATTCGTCGTTTGGATCAGGAAGCTATAGAATGTGTATCGTTCCGTTCAGGCTTCGAGAGGTAGGTACCAACACATTTATTTCAACACCGGGGACGAAAAACGACAAGGACTCCGCGAGGTGGAAGAGGTTATGCACGGAGTCCAATTCAAGGGGAGAGATCCATTCAGAGGAATCTTCACTTTTGAGTACCGCGTCATCCGATCGAACGAGGCAAGCCGTTTCCACTCTTTGAGGGCGCATCTCCGGGGTTCCAGTGAAACTTTTTCCCCACGTCCACGTAATTTGTATGCAGCATTCGAATGTGCCAGAGTTTGATTTACGGGGACAGTGTCTTTGCGATGTGCTGAATGTCTATTGGTCCAGTTGGATTTCATGGTCGTGAGTTGCTTTCGAAGAAATAGTTCAATACGGTTTCTTCAATTTAAGGTTACAACCTATTTCAGTTTTTTCGAATATTTTTTTCGTATTCATTTTAATTCAATCATTTTTCATTCAGTAACTCTTAATTCCAAATTTAGGTGAAGCTATGTGCATTTTTTGCATTCTTAGATCGAGCAGAATAGAGAGAAAGCATGCTTTGGGTTTACTTTTTTTCTCTTCTTTTGGGTTGCATTATATTACCAGGATTCAGCATCGGTGGGCAGCACACCTGAGTTTCTGTTGGTCTTTTCAAAATTCCTGTATTCAGACGGCAATATTTATTCCTGTCTCAACGCGAAACAGTTGGAAGCTCGTTCCTTTGCACCGTCACCCCATTTATCAAATTAAGAGAAACGAATAAACTTTGTAACGAACTGACAACTACATCAATGGATAAAATTGCTTGTGTCGCAAGAGCGGAAATGCTCGAAGTGACAATATCTCATTATAAAAAATGATCAATAAGTGAGTTCACCGAACGACTTTCGGCTATTCTAATTTCATTTTAACTTACGCTTGTTACTTATGTCAACTGATATTTTTGTTGCTTTATTTAAGATCTTATTAATCATGAAATTACCGATGGGGCTAATGGACTTACCAAAAGTCAAAGAACTGTAATCGTTGTTCATTAATCGGGTACACTTATGAATCTCCCTTCACTTTCCTCACGTCCATCTCTTGATGCCGACGGCCAGATGCGAATGAATGCGGTATAGATTGGTTATGACTCGTATTGGCTTCAGCAGACTTAATGGAGATGCTGAATGGCACACTGGCTGTGCTGTATTGTGATTTGCATGTTACTCCAAAGGTTGTATCCGAGGAGCTGCTGAGGAATCTCAGTCTGACTTTGGTCGGAGTGTTCGGGGTGACATTGGTGCTGATTGGAGACCTGCAGGTCTCTATATGGGTTTTCTCCTGCATTCTATTCACACTGATCGGAATCGCAGGCAGCATGCGATTCGCCGGTCTTACCATCGAGCTCATGGCGTCAGTTCTTCTCATCTTGTCTGTCGGCTTGGCAGTCGACTATTCCACACACATCGCTCACAAATTCTTGGTTACTCCTGGCGATTCTAAAGACGGTTCTGGAGGCGCTCTACTTCTGAGAAGAGTTCTGCTCTGCTGAGAAGTAGCAAATATAATGTTTTGTTCGTTTCATAGACCGAGTGAGAATCACCTTGGCAGAAATTGGTCCACCCGTTTTCAATGGAGGTTTTACGACAATGATGGCTTTTGTGTTTTGTCTTTGGAGTGAAAATTATCTCTTCCAAATTACCCTCAAGGTGAGTTTCCATATACCAACCCCGTGATAATTTGGTAACAAGTGTGTCTTGAAGAACACCAGCAAAAGCTTTATTAATGGTTTTTGCGGCAGGTTATCTGGTTTTCGGTGATATATGGGTTGTATCACGGATTGGTTTACCTGCCGGTGATGCTGAGCTGGTTCGGTCCACAACCTTTTGTTGAGTCGCTGGATTCAACCAAGAATAGCCCTGCCCAGAGCGGCCTCGATCCCGGTCTAGGGGAAGCTCCAGAGAAGCCTGACGCCGGAAAGACAAATGCCTCAAGCCTCAAGGTAACTGCAGTGTTGGATTTAAATCAACTTAAGGCGGTATAATAAACAAAGTTCCGAGTATCAACCATGATATTTAAAGGACTTTCACTCTTGGGAAGAAATTTGCTGTGGTGCAGACTTCATTTGATGGGGGAGGGTAGAAGGGACGGTATGCTGAGTGTTTGCGTGAAGGAAGGTTTTTCCATACTTGGTAAAGAAGAGAGTCCCGACCGCTGAACTCTAAACCCCTCTTGGTAGTGCTAAGGTGTCCTGTCATGTTCAAGCAATTATGAGAAGGTTGTCCTTACTTCGATTTATCATTTGGATGTTACATTACCATTTATGTGTTCAGTTATGACATTATTGGGGAATTTTTACGAGAAAAAAGGCAAATTAGTACTTTTCTAAACGTTCCGTCTGCATCGAAATTGAGTCGATTATGGCTCGAAGGCTGTCTAGTGTATTATTCTGTTCTTCCAGAGAAAGCTTTTCTGGAAGAACAGCAGAGGGGAGTATCCGATCGGAAACCATTCAAGACAGATGGCGAAGGGGGAAACTGCAAAGAAGAAATCGTCTTCCGTCTCTCCCAGTCGCAATGAGACCGAGTCCTGCGCTGGGACGTATCGCCTTCGGAGTCCCATTATCAGTTGACTTTCGTCTGCTTCAAAATCCCATCTGTGATGTAATCTTCCGTGACTGCAAGCACCATCGAGAAGCTTGCAGTACAAGCTGGGAGTTCTGGGGAAATCCCGGCGAGATGGCTTTGGGCTCGTTTTCATTTCTTATATTGAGCTTGTGACGTGTGTGATGCTTGTGCTTTGAGACATTCTGGAAATCTGTTACTCTCCGTGAAAGGAAATAATGTGAACATGACTGTTAATCTCTTTCAAGTCCCCTACTTCGTGACACACGTCAATTCAGAATGACAGGAATCAGAGACAAGGCATTATTCTTACTTACTGCGTACAATACATGTCAGTTGCTTCCCAAATTTCATTTTCTGTCTCATTCCTTTTTCCTTGTCATTAGAAGGTAAATTCGAAACAAAAGACCTGTGGGAAATCGTCGGTATGGGGAAAGTTGTAGCCGTGGAATGGTCTCTTTGGCCCGCCTTGGACGTCGAGGACAGAACTTCAAAGACGAGGACGATGAGAGGGACGCTATGTGGACGTGACTCCGCAGGCGCGACAAAATGTGCGACAGCGATGGCATGCACGCTCTAATAAATCAAGGAGACTGAGAAAAACAAAAAACAAGAAAACAAAAAAAGAATGTGCATTTACCTCTCAGGGTAAAACCGCCTAAGTTCGGACACCGCTGCAAACCTGTTCCAAAAGTAAACATTAGCGGGCCGCCTTCAGAAATGGTTCTTTTTAACATGAGATGCTGAGGGAAGGAAAAGCGGTGGCGATCATGACTTTGCACGATTCCAAGATATCGGGCTTAGGCCAATGTTACATCGCGAAAGGGAGGAATTCAAGAAACCGAGAGAACCTTGCTTTTAAAACGTTTCACATGTGAATTTTTATTTCTGTGCTCAATTTTTACTTGCCAGGAAACTAGGAGGACATGGAGTCCTGTTACGCAGAATGCACATGCATTGATCAGTCCTACTTTCGGTGTGTCCGAAGCTTGGTCAAGAAATGTCTGGGAAAGTTCGGACATGCATTCATGTGTGTCATATCTGCAGATACATAACATCCTATAGGGATAAAGAACGTTTAGATTAGACAAAAGCTCTGTTTGGTCATGCCTTTCAGGGAACATGTATTTTTGAGCTCTGTCTGAGTTTCAAGCTTATTTGAGACTTAAAAACTAGGGTGTCCGAACTTAATTTTTTCCGCATCTAAGTTCGGAGATCCACATTAGAGGCAATATCGGTAGTCATAAGGGTAGGAAAGACGACATCTTTATAACACTCAGACCTCCTAGTGTCTTGCTCCCAGGAGAAAAAAAGGAAACTTCCCACTTCCACCGTTGAGATGGGAGGAACGAATGAGGCTCGGTCGGCTTAACTCTCCGAACATTGGTGGTTTATTACTCCCCCCTTCCTCTTGTAACCTCGACACGAATCGGAACGTCATCGGGTTCGCTCGTAAAAGCCGAAGCAACGAAATCGTGGAGGATCGTGATCATTGTTTTGCTCTCTGCAACCTTCAATAATGTGTGTTAAGGCTAGACGGAGGACATCGTGGCATTGGACGAGGATCTTAATGTGAGAGCGTCTTCCCTATGAGTCGGTCGGCACAGTCGTGAGTTGACAATGTGGGTGACTCTCATCCGGTAGTAGTAGGTCATTAGCCTACCTATCCCATAAGAGATTCATTTTAATTGGTTTATTGTCTGGTATCTCATGGCAAGTTGACAAAATGAGGATTCCCTTAACTGAAAGGGAGGCCCATTGCTGGACTGGGCTACTTACTTCAGAGTTCTACTTTGCATTCCTGCTTCATGTGTCTGTTACACAAGTTTCCAATTTGTTGCCTGTTTTTTTTTTCTGTCAACAGATGGACGCTTCCGACTGAGCTCTTCCGGATTTGTGATCGATTCGTCTCAGAGGTTCCATGCGACGAAGAAAAAAGGGATTTGCACTCGAGAGAAGATTGTCATCTGGAGTCGCATGAAATGAAATTGCAGATCCTGAGAAGAGTGAAGGCCCGTTCACATTTTCCTTCGGCGAGGCCTCGCCGCAGCCTCGCCGAAGGTGCAGCGCAGACCAGTCTGAACGCGCCCATAGAAAAGAATGGAACGAATGTCTACGCCGAAGCAACGCCGCAGCTGCGGCGCACCCACGCAAGGAGTTCGAAGGAGCCAAACTTTTGTTACGGATAGCCAATGAGGAGTTGTTGACGTACTTACGGAAAGCCAATAGGAACGCCGATTGATATGGCGGCCAGCACGAGCTCTGAAAACCTGAATCAGCTTCTTACCATCGAGCTCATGTCGTCAGTTCTTCTCATCTTGTCTGTCGGCTTGGCGGTCGACTATTCCACGCACATCGCTCACAAATTCTTGGTCACTCATGGCGATTCTAAAGACGGTACTGGAAGCTCTCTATTTCTGAGAAGAGCTCTGATCTGCTGAGAAGTAGCAAATATAATGTATTGTTCGTTTCATAGACCGAGTGAGAATGACCTTGGCAGAAATTGGTCCTCCCGTTTTCAATGGAGGTTTTACGACAATGATGGCTTTTGTGTTTTGTCTTTGGAGCGAAAATTATCTCTTCCAGATTACCCTCAAGGTGAGTTTCCATATACCAAACCTACGATAATTTGGTAACAAGTGTGCTTTGAAGCACACTAGCAAAAGCTTTATTAATGTTTTTTTTTTTCGACAGGTCATCTGGTTTTCGGTGATATATGGATTGTATCACGGATTGGTTTACCTGCCGGTGATGCTGAGCTGGTTCGGTCCACAAGCTTTCGTTCACTCGCTGCATTCAACCAAGAATAGCCCTGCCCAGAGCGACCTCAATCTCAGTCTAATGAAGGCTCCAGAGACGCCTAGCGCCAGAATGACATCTTGAAGTGTAACTGTAGTGTAGGATTTCTGTCAACTTAAGGCGGCAAAATAAACAAAGTTCTTAGTATCAACCATGATATTTAAAGGACTTTCACTCTTGGGAAGAAATTTGCTGTGGCGCAGACATCATTTGGTTGGGGAGGGTGGAGGGGCCGGGATGCTGAGTGTGGGAGTGAAGGAAGGTTTTTCAGTACATGCTAATGAAGAGAGTCCGGACCACTGAACTCTAAATCCCTCTTGGTAGTGCTAAGGTGCCCTGCCATGTTCAAGCAATTATGAGAAGGTTGTCCGCACTTCGATTCATCATTTGGATGTTATATTGCCATTTAGGTGTTCAATTATGAAGATTATTGGGAATTTTTCCGAAAAAAAGGCAAATAAGTACTTTTCTAATCGTTCCGTCTGCATCGAAATTGAGTCGATCATGGCTTGAAGGCTGTCTAGTCTTTTAATCTATGATCTTCCAGAGAACGTTTGTCTAGAAGGACAGGAGTGGGGAGTCTCCGATCGGAAATCATTCAAGACGGAAGGCAAAGGGGGAAACTGCAAGGAAGGAATCTTCTTCCGTCTCTCCGAGTCGCAATGAGACCGAGTGCTGCGCTTGGACGTGTCAGCTTCGGCGTCCCAGTATCAGCTGACTTTCGTCTTTTTCAAAATCTCATCTGTGATACAATCTACCGGGACTGCGGGCTCCATCGAGACGCTTATACAAGCTGGGAGTTCTGGGGAAATCCCGGCGAGATGGCTTTGGGCTCGTTTTCATTTCTTCTATGGAGCTTGTGACGTGTGTAATGCTT
>CAJPEV010003376.1:0-31420 GCA_905338385.1 Darwinula stevensoni | reverse complement strand
AATACGAGCGATGAGGGAGCATTTGGTGAGCAATAAGAGAGTAAATTCGAAAAGCTCACGGTGTGCTCACTTTTTACTCCACCAAAAGCTCGGAATTTTCTAATTTTCTAAGAGTGTGGAAGGGGGCAGACCAGCATCATCGCCTAATGACTTTCCACTTTTCCCAGTCACGGAGCTGACAAAACGTAAACATGTTTCTCATATTAAAGTTCTTCGCATTATTAAAGAAAATCTGCTAATAAACCTTCGATGCCTCGGAGATTTCATATTTTAAAAAGTATTTCCTATTAATCAGTGGGAGACGTAGGAAGGTGACCATACTTTGAAAACCGCATCGTGATATCGCGGTACATTCCACCTAGCTAATTCATTCATGCTAATTGAACTGACGGTTCCAGAAAGGAAGTACTTGCTGGTGCGATTTTGGGTGTTCCGAGCAGCTGCACCCAATCGCCAAGGAGAGGATCAGTCCTGTCTGGACTCGAGAGAAACTCGAGGGAAATTCGCACGCGACCGGCCTTTGATAATGTCAGGGACCGAGTTACTTCTGAGGGAAAGTCGACGCATGCATTAAGTGAAGTCACTGGATCCATGCAGTTTTTACATATAACTAGTAAGGACTGGGAACACCGGAAAGAGATCTCACTTGAGTTGAAATTCGGGTGATATTTGTAGGTGGTGACGACGATTCCAGTTCCATTAGTCCGATCTGCATTCCCCACATGGATCGTCACATTGGGGGTCGTCTCTCTTCGTGAAGAAATCAGAATCACCATCCAATCGTTGAGTCCATGATGCGGATAATGAATCCTTAGTACATAGTCTAACGATGTTGGAAGATTTTAGTCCATTCCATTGTTTCTGTTCGCTCCGAAAAAAAAGGATTACAAGCTTAAATTTTTTTTTCATTTTCAGAGGAATGTTTCTATCGAAGATGAGGCTTTTGAAGCCTTCGAAAAGATCCCCGAAAGATTCACCTCGATTCCTCGTCTTTTCCAGTCCGAATGTGCCCCATCCTCTTCCATGCACTCATTGTGATATCAGCTATTTTCCCTCACAAACTTTCGAGGGTGCAAAATCAGAAAAGGAACTTGCGATGAGAAATCATGACAGAGTGTGGTTCGAAAACTCCTTTCTCAACAGCACTCCGTGACAAAATAGATTCCCCACAGACTAGAAATGCAGCATATTAGGTCCAGAGTAAATTTTTCGTATCTACTGGTCATTTCCAGTATGAACATGGGATCTGCTTTTGGGCGTAGGAGATGCATACAATGCCTGTAGGAAGGAAAGAGGTTAATTTAAAAAACGAGAATATATTTGATATATTCTCGATATCTCGAAAGAATTGATATGTGTTCGATGAAATCTCTCTTATTTTGTTCTTCAAACTGGATTAGAGCCAATTGTAGGCAGGGAACCTATTTAATGCATGCATTCATTCAGGTCCTTCAGCAAAGGGGTGGTTTAACATCGTCAGGAAACGGCAAAAAAAGGGAAAAGGTCGAACGTAGTTGACAAGTTGGCCAAGAATTAAGAATCTCTGCCTGGCAATCTAATTTGCATCTAATTTCAACATACTGTATATTGTCTTGGGTTTAAATTCGTAAATTTTCCATGAAGTTGAGTGAACTTTTGGTGCTTGGCAATTTGACACGCTATATGCTTTCAGGACTAATGAACGATTTTTGTCGTCGAATTGCAGAACGCGACAGCATGTCAGGAAAAAAGAAGACATTTTCCTTTCGTGAAAAGGAAGACTGCGCTCTCACCCGTTCAAAGCGATGCAGTGCCCTGCAGTGACGATCCACTGAGACCCAATGATGGAGCCACTGCACCCTCCAGCCTGGTTCTTGAAGTAATTTGTCATCTGCACCATGAACGGTGCCTCCTCGATGGTGGCCGGCGATCCATTCACGATGAGGGGACTCTCCTGCCTGAAGGGTCTCGTGATGACTCCCAGGAACCCGTTCCACAGGCGGTCGTACCAGGTCAGACTCGCAGGGTCGTGCTGTCTCGCCGAGATGTGCAATGCGCCCTCTCGTCCCAGATTCGACTGGCCGCAGGGGGGATTACCTGGCACTGTGCGAATGTAAGGCAAAGTTGGCTGAAATTTGTTCAATCACATACAGTCAGTTTTGTGTGAGTCTGTTTCGAGAGGAAGCTTCTGACTGGAGCATCTCTTAACCACCAACATCGTGGAATCGTATAAAAGGTATGTATATTTGCTATATTAAATTCTCATCCTTGCAACTGAAATCCATGTCACCGTTAGTTAAAGTTGAATTTTTTCTTCGATCAACTTTACTCGAAAAGGCTTACATTCCATAACTGTCCATACGACCGTTCCATAGAGCAATGCACGACGGACAATGATGCGATTTATTTCAATTTCAGACAAATATGTGCACTAAAAAGATGCTTAAATCAATCATGAAACCGTCGCATTATGACACCAAACGTAACGGAAAGGGCAAATTTTTTTTAAATTAATGCATCGAAGAAGCACAAAGACAGGAAGATCAACGATATAGAATCATAGAACGTGATCAACCGCCATCCCTTCTTCCCCCCGGCTAGCTCCGGGGCTCACGCGTGAAGGCGTCGGCTCTTTTCATTGCGAACAATCAGCTCCTTTGCTCGGAAAAGAGAGAGATGCGGTTTCCGGAAATCCTAATTTCTCCGAGTATCGCGCATTCTCTCAATTCTTTGGACAATGCTGTCGACCATTAGAGTTCGGTGAAATAGAAATGCTGAAGAGCGGCGCAGGGTGATGTGACACCGATGAGGTCGCACGCGATGCAGACGCGTGAATCCTGGGAGATTGAGGCGATCCGAAGATCGCCTCAATCACGCCTCAATCACCTCGATCCGAAGATCGCCTCAACCACGAGAGACGCGGAGGAGCGGCAATGCAAAAGTGGGCGAGAGCTGCGACGCTGCCATCATCCCATGCACCCGGATACGAAAGAAAAAAACTCTCTGCATTTCGATCGACACCCCTCGGAGCCTGGTGGAAAAGAGACTCAAGCCACCGTCCATGCGTAAAACCGTAGGAAGGAGATTCTCGTCTCGTGTCTATGGAGGTGACTTGCGGTTTTATGACTGCCTGGAAGAACGACGGGGAAGGAAAACACATCGAAATGATGTCGACTTGAAGCTTCCCATAACAAAACATCCACCCCCTATTCACCTCGTCAAACAAATTGGTGGATGGGGGTGAATTTGGAACCAGGTGGACGTCCCTCCAGTGGAAATCCACCAATCCATTCGCGCACGTGTATTTCGAGCCAGGTGGATTATCCTTCCAGGGTGGATTATCCTTCCAGGGTGGATTTTCCCTCTGGTGGACATCGCTTCAACAGGTGGAAATACTCTCAAGGGGCTTATTTGCTGCGTCCCCACGCCAGACCGAGAACTCATTCTATCATGCATTTTATTCTTTCAAGGACTCTCGTCGAGTTACGTCCGATTAAGGCCTCGCCATCTCGACCAGACGTCTGCGATCATCCGCCGGCACGTTTGCCGCCACGCGCATCCCGGTCGCGCACCAATCCGCGCCTCGCGGCATGTTATGTACGGTTCGATCGCGCCTCATTGGATGAGAAATGACCCACAACCTGCAGTGTGAACGGAGGAGTCAAGCTCCGATTTGAAAACGACATTTATGATATCAATGAACATAACATTCTCTTACGAAGCTGCTGAAGGCTATAGCTACGTGTCAAATTTTCATTTTCCTTGTAATATACAGAATAGACAGAATTGGCGCTGCTGATGAAAATGTGATGCAATTAATTGAAACTAAGGAATTATCATTCAGGCGGTCAAGTTACGCTTCTGAATTTTCTCTTAGGAGAGAGGGTGAGAGAGGGAGAGAGGGAGAAGGAGGGAGAGAGGGTGAGAGAGGGAGAGAGAGGGAGAGAGAGGGAGGGAGAGGGAGAGAGAGGGAGAGAGAGGGAGAGGATGTAGATCAGCACAAAGGTTTGAGTAGGTTTGCCTATAAAATTATTTCAAATTTAGATTAATTTCGTGCCTTGCATGTCAGAATCGCACGTACTTTGCGGGTGCTTTCAGGTCATTGGGATGGAAGTTAGGATTCTTGTGTGATGAATATCATGACCTTTTAGGGAATAAGGAAAGTAGGCTTCGCCCATAGTGGGAAATTGTTCGTTAAAAAAAAATCCTTCACAGATCCTATTGGAACTGAGACGAAATTTCTCATCTTAGCAAAAGGCAAATCCATAGTGAGTCCATTCATCACACGCATCAAATGCAACATTCCAGTGAAATCATTTTTGGATCACAGGATGAGGTCCACTCACGCGTGATGTATGAGGGAGCCGAGGGACAAGTCTGCAGAAGACTTCCGCGAAGGCAGAGCAGGAAGACGAAGGCAGCGAAACCGCCGGAGACCTTCATCGCTCCAACACTGGATGTCGAATGGAGGGAGCTTTCCCGCTCTTTCCCGCGCGACATCCCCCCGATGGATGAACGCGGAACGAAGGAGGCTCGGCGCCCGTGCGGAAACTTCTTGGAATTCGGCCGCCAAAAATTTCGCGTGCCGATACTAGCGGGCCTGCGGAACACCGGTTTCCGTGCCCCTTAGTCTGAAAGGCTTGGGGCACGAGCTTTGAGCAGGCTACTTGGTTTCCCTGATCCGTCGCTGTCTCATTCAAGACGTAAATTGTATATTCAATTCCGGCATTGTGTTACTTCACGTGTAATGGAAATAAAATAGTGACAGGACGGGGGGAGGAAAGTAGAGGGAGATAATAAAGAATTCAGTCATTTAAATTCGTCATAACAAGCCGTAAAAGCTCATCACTAGCCTGTCTAACGAAGCAGTATGATGAGGAAGCGTCGCTGTATTGCTTAGCTTAGCAACTTGAATCCTCGGCGATGCGTATTGTCGCCTTCGGATTACGGAGACAAAAATAAGAGAGAATGCAATGCGAGGGCATTGCACTCTCTAGAAGACAGAACCTGCGAGCCCGTCTCTTTACTGAAACTCCTTTTGGATAGAGTCTAACTCAGTTTCGTACGTGGTTTTCAAAAGGAATGGGGGCATATTTCTTCACGGGACTCCATGATTATATCTGGAAAATGGGGATGACAAATAAGGAACTGTCGAAGTTTATTGATTGCTACAATGAGGCAAGGCGAGACATTTGGGGACGTACAAAACTCTCTTGTGAGAGATGATTCATTGGGTAAGGGGAGGGCACTTTTGTGAAGATGGGGATGACAAATAAGGAACTGTCGAAGTTTATTCATTGCTACAATGAGGCAAGGCGAGACATTTGGGGACGTACAAAACTCTCTTGTGAGAGATGATTTCTTGGGTAAGGGGAGGGCACTTTTGTTCCCTTTGAGAAATGTGGGAACCCAATACTTCCATCTATTGGCCTAGAAGAGAACTTCAAACGGAACCATTAGGCCTATAGGATTCCGTATAAGACCTATAGGGAACCCTATAGGTCCTATAGGTCCTATAGGGTTCCGTATAGGCCCTATAGGGAACCCTATAGGTTCTATAGGGAACCCTACAGGTCCTATAGAGAATCCTATAGGTCCTATAGCGAACCCTACAGGTCCTATAGGGAACCCTATAGGTTTTATAGGGAACCCTACGGGTCCTATACAGAACCCTTTGTGTCCTATAGGGAACCTATAGGCCTTATGGGGAACCTATAGGCCTTATGGGGAACCCTATTGGTTCTATAGGGGGATATTTAGGTTCTATAGGAAACTCTATAGGTCCCAAACTGAACTCTATGGGGCATATAGGATCCTATTGGATTCCTTTAGGTTCCTATAGGATTCCAATGAGTCGAAATTTCTCTCTAGTGATTGTAAAGAATCTGGAATGAGAGTCTGAGAGGGCCTGGAATGAGGGTCTGAGAGGGCCTGGCAGGCACACATCAAGCGTCCTCGCACTCCCTCTTTCCTCGCTCTTCCCCTCTGTGCCTGCATGGGAACACGAGGCCTCAGCACGGTCTTACGCATGAATTTCTTTCAATGATTTCTTTCTCTGCCTCTTCTCTTTCCCTTCTCTCCGCCTTACTCGTTTTCTCTCTCCCTCGAGACAGAACTGGCGAAATCTGGACTATTGCATGAAAGAACGGAGCAAGCACTCAGAATGGACAAAAGTCCTCCTAAAGCCTACCTTTAAAGTTTCCTCGAAGAAGTTGCCGAAGTTACCTTGGAAGACTTCGTCTCGCCTGGGTTCCGTAGTTACGTTTTGAGCAATGGTACAATGCACTCTCTCAATAATTTGTAGGACATTTTTCGATTTGTAACTATTCCTAATTGATTAAGATGATGTCTGTGCGCCATTGAGACAAAAAATGGCCAGGGACCTATGTTGGCGGGTTGGTCCATCTCATGTTCGGTCCAGACCGGATTCCGCACATAATACACTGATCGTCGAACCTTCACTCCCCAGAAATTGAACAGTTATATTCGGAGATGATGTCAATCTGTAGACAAATCGCGGCAGTAAAAATGGCATACATTTGGGCGGGACTGCGACCCACCCCCAACCCACTAGTCCATTGCAGTGATCGTACTGAGTGCGTCGGGCGGGGTCGTCCCTTTCTCCCCTGCTTGCTTGGCGTATGTCAGGAGCAGGGGAAGTTGAACGTCGTGGATTGACGAAAATTCGATCAAGGACTGCTTCCTAAGCGGCGGGAGGCGGCCTGAAACACAAATGCTAACAGTCTTGAGTGAATTTGGGACGGCTATATGGAAAAAGTCTGAGTGGGTGACATGAAAAGGGATGCAGCCGATTCGGATGTTATTTCTGTTGGCCTTCGTGAGCTCCTCTCTGAGATTCGAAGTCAAGTTGATATAAATGTCTGGGGGGCTGCAAAAATGAGAATTTAACGTCAAAAGAAAGGTGACGCAATTAGATGTTCAACAGGTCTAAGAAAAGTGGGAGAAGGTGAATGGGAGAGACGAATATATTGGGTGGACCACGGAAGGTTTCATTCATTCACCGTATCCATGTGGATACGGTCGTGAGGAAGAAAACAGTTTCTGGTTTTTTTTTTTCCCCGTCTATGTCGTTCCATATACTGTAGATGTTCAGAAAATGAGGCGACAGGCTTGAAGGTGTTGATTCGTCCGGAAAGGAACTAGGATAACAAGTGCTGAGAAATGGTTCGTTTTCTATGCTAACTCATGGAGGACCTGGAGTTATGATTTGGCTGACCTGTCATCGAGGGCATATAGTGAAGTCTTTCAAAAATGTTCCTTGCTTTGCGAGTTTTTTTATAGTAATAATTTACCCCTGAATATGGCTTTTCTTTAGCCGATTCCATTGTTATACTGTACTCTGAGAAAATAAAATAAAAACCTTTCTCTGTCTCTGAGACCTTTCTCTGTCTCTGAGAGGTTGTCTTCTTTTCTTCCTTTAGGCACATTTTCGTTCCGCAGAGTTGGAGTTCCACGACTAAGGAAGCTCCACGACTAAGGAAGCTCTGCGTTCCCAGGCTCCCGATCCTGTGGAATTTTCTAAAAGGGAAGTTTCTGAAGTCTTAGGCGCTCGTCGCAATGGAGGTGGTGGAGATCGTTGAAACAACGAATTCGAGATATCGTCCGTACCATCGACTTGGCCATGACCATGGATCCGAGGAATTTAGGTCTTTGTGTGACGACAGGGGAACTGTGCCGCGAGGGCGAAAAAATGCTGTGGAACAACTTTATTTCACCTGAAGGTCAAGTGATTGTCCAAGAATCAGTAAAACATCATGGTATAAGTAATAACCTAAGCAGAGTTGACCCATCCGCATCAATCGACATACCAGAACGCATCGTCCCATTTCCTTCCGCCTTGCCTATCGCCTGGAAAGGCGTTGGTTTGTAGGCTTCTCGCGTCAGGCTACAGTAGCAGAATTATAGGCCAGACAGGCCAAAAAGTCAAATCATGCAAATAAATTAAAAGTACGAGAATCAGTAGGGGACTATATGCATTTATTTGGAACACAATAAAGTCGAGAAGGTAAAGGATGAAACCTGTTCCATCTGGCGAATAGTAATTTTTTATATCCACAAACGATCAAGTTAATTCAAACTACTGCGTGATTGCAAAAACAGTGCTAGTAACCGTCGCACATCGGATGCGGACGTTTCAGCCATAGCGAAAGCGACAAATCGACATAACCTGAAGTGATTTTTCGGTGGACGAAAGAAAAAGATGTCCAAGGCATTCAACCAAGCCCTTAAGCAGACAGTAGGAGAGCAAATAATAGAATAGGAAAATGATGTTATAAATCCTTAGAACGCTTCTTTGTGCCAAATGAAACGGAGACGAGTTCTAGCAGGTGATTCTGCTCCATGCGCACAAACAACGCAAGGAAAATGTTCCAGAGGCATATTCAATGCAGCGCACTCTGGGAGCCAACCAATAATGCAGCCAACAATATCAAAGCTGTTGATTTCTGCACTGCGGGACACCCTGCGTTCAATTTCGAGCTTGGATTAACTCCCATCTCTTCGTAGAACCCATTCTCGAGCGTGTACACTTTGGATTCGTTTTTCAAGAATTTTGGATTCCAGGACGAGTTTTCCTGAATGGGCGACTCAGATTTGGCTTTTTCACCTCCTCTTAGGTTCTTATTACAATGCGTTCCAACTCCAATGCCGAAGTAGGACTTGTGCCTTTCGATGGAATATGGAAAGTCAGAAAAGCTGCAGGACGCATCCTCGTTGTACGGCTTCCCGTGACATTCTTTGTGCGGAGAGTCCGGACTGGAGGCACCGTCGTGATAGTGAACTTCGATGCCGTGATGATAAGGCCCGTTGAAGATGGAGGGGGAAGCGACACTAGGGAAATGCGGCACGAGGTCGTCAACGTTTACCACTCGCCAGCTGTTGTTCACGAGTACGTCATGCTGTAATGCGTAATCGTAGTCGCCAACCCGCGGCATGCCGAAAGTGTAGGACACCATCTCCCTCCGCGGTGCTAGTTGGTTATAGAGAATCCAAGTGCTTGCTAGTGAAGCAATCGCACCCCCAAGCGAATGTCCGGTGACCCAAACCCTGTAGTCTGGATGTTCACGGCGAAGGGATTCCATTNTGGGCGGGACTGCGACCCACCCCCAACCCACTAGTCCATTGCAGTGATCGTACTGAGTGCGTCGGGCGGGGTCGTCCCTTTCTCCCCTGCTTGCTTGGCGTATGTCAGGAGCAGGGGAAGTTGAACGTCGTGGATTGACGAAAATTCGATCAAGGACTGCTTCCTAAGCGGCGGGAGGTGGCCTGAAACACAAATGCTAACAGTCTTGAGTGAATTTGAGACGGCTATATGGAAAAAGTCTGAGTGGGTGACATGAAAAGAGTTGCAGCCGATTCGGATGTTATTTCTGTTGGCCTTCGTGAGCTCCTCTCTGAGATTCGAAGTCAAGTTGATATAAATGTCTGGGGGGCTGCAGAAATGAGAATTTAACGTCAAAAGAAAGGTGACGCAATTAGATGTTCAACAGGTCTAAGAAAAGTGGGCGAAGGTGAATGGGAGAGACGAATATATTGGGTGGACCACGGAAGGTTTCATTCATTCACCGTATCCATGTGGATACGGTCGTGAGGAAGAAAACAGTTTCTGGTTTTTTTTTTTCCCCGTCTATGTCGTTCCATATAGATGTTCAGAAAATGAGGCGACAGGCTTGAAGGTGTTGATTCGTCCGGAAAGGAACTATGATAACAAGTGCTGAAAAATGGCTCGTTTTCTATGCTAACTCATGGAGGACCTGGAGTTATGATTTGGCTGACCTGTCTTCGAGGACATATTGTGAAGTCTTTCAAAAATGTTCCTTGCTTTGTGAGTTTTTTTATAGTAATAATTTCCCCCTGAATATGGCTTTTCTTTAGCCGATTCCATTGTTATACTGTACTCTGAGAAAATAAAAATAAAATTCCTCCGTCTCTGAGAGGTTGTCTTCTTTTCTTCCTTTAGGCACATTTTCGTTCCGCAGAGTTGGAGTTCCACGACTAAGGAAGCTCCACGACTAAGGAAGCTCCGCGTTCCCAGGCTCCCGAACCTGTGGAATTTTCTAAAAGGGAAGTTTCTGAAGACTTAGGCGTTCGTCGCAATGGAGGTGGTGCAGATCGTTGAAACAACTAATTCGAGATATCGTCCGTACCATCGACTTGGCCATGACCATGGATCCGAGGAATTTAGGTCTTTGTGTGACGACAGGGGAACTGTGCCACGAGGGCGAAAAAATGCTGTGGAACAACTATATTTCACCTGAAGGTCATGTGATTGTCCAAGAATCAGTAAAACATCATGGTATAAGTAATAACCTAAGCCGAGTTGACCCATCCGCATCAATCGACATACCAGAACGCATCGTCCCGTTTCCTTCGCCTTGCTTATCGCCTGGAAAGGCGTTGGTTCGTAGGCTTCTCGCGTCAGGCTACAGTAGCAGATTTCTAGGCCAGACAGGCCAAAAAGTCAATTCATGCAAATAAATTAAAAGTACGAGAATCAGTAAAGGACTTTATGAATTTATTTCGAACACAATTAAGTCGAGAAGGTCAAGGATGAAAGCTGTTCCATCTAGCGAATAGTAATTTTTTGTATCCACAAACGATCATGTTAATTAAAATTACTGCATAATTGCTAAAACAGTGCTAGTAACCGTCGCACATCGGATGCAGACGTTTCAGCCATTGTGAAAGCGACAAATCGACATAACCTGAAGTGATTTTTCGGTGGACGAAAGAAAAAGATGTCCCGAGGGATTCAACCAAGCCCTTAAGCAAACAGTAGTAGAACAAATAATAGAATAGGAACATAATATTATAAATCCAAAGAACTCTTCTTTGTGCCAAATGAAACGGAGACGAGTTCTAGCAGGTGATTCTGCTCCATGCGCACAAACAACGCAAGGAAAAAGGTTCCAGAGGCATATTCAATGCAGCGCACTCTGGGAGCCAACCAATAATGCAGCCAACAATATCAAAGCTGTTGATTTCTGCACTGCGGGACACCCTGCATTCAATTTTCTCGAACCTAATTGAGGGTAGAGAAGCATCTTGGGTAAGAGCTCGCACATGTGAAACCTAAGCAAAAAGTTCTTAAAACCTAAGGTCCTGCTCAAAAGGACTTGCCCGCTGAGTCTAAACCGAAAAACACCTCCTCTTAGGTTCTTATTACAATGCGTTCCAACTCCAATGCCGAAGTAGGACTTGTGCCTTTCGATGGAATATGGAAAGTCAGAAAAGCTGCAGGACGCATCCTCGTTGTACGGCTTCCCGTGACATTCTTTGTGCGGAGAGTCCGGACTGGAGGCACCGTCGTGATAGTGAACTTCGATGCCGTGATGATAAGGCCCGTTGAAGATGGAGGGGGAAGCGACACTAGGGAAATGCGGCACGAGGTCGTCAACGTTTACCACTCGCCAGCTGTTGTTCACGAGTACGTCATGCTGTAATGCGTAATCGTAGTCGCCAACCCGCGGCATGCCGAAAGTGTAGGACACCATCTCCCTCCGCGGTGCTAGTTGGTTATAGAGAATCCAAGTGCTTGCTAGTGAAGCAATCGCACCCCCAAGCGAATGTCCGGTGACCCAAACCCTGTAGTCTGGATGTTCACGGCGAAGGGATTCCATTTCCTTCTCCAAACTCGGCCACAAAAAGTCGAATGCCTGTTTCCAGTAAATCTGTACTTCTCCGTCAAGGAACGAGACCTTCGGCCATGCAAGGGAAGTGACGAACACCTCGAAGGCCTGAGAGAAATCTACAGAGCCTCGAAAGGCAACGATGATGGCCTTTTCTGCGTGCGAAAGTGCAACATACCCCAAACATTCGTTGTCGACCATCATGCCGCAATCCTTGGTTACGATTTTCTTGATGGTCACGTCAGACTCTGGAAGTAAGGTTTTCAAGCATTTCTGGGGGTCTCGGTTGTCATAGGCCACTGCCGACAAAAGCAAAATCTTGTTGGCTAAATTAGGGTCGTAGCGCGGCATTTCAACGATACAGTCCGACGGATCAACGATATTCTCAGCCCTTTTACACTCGTTGAACAAGGAGCCATAGGCATGGCACTCGTTGTCCCTCGGGCACCATCTGCATGGGTCCCCATTCCAACTAGTTTCTTCTACGCAACTTTTGCAGTCCTTGTTATCGTTGCACGCAGCGTCACAATCGGCAAAAAGCACAAAAAATCCCATAAATGCAGAAAAGGATCCCCGAGTTAAACCCCACATTCTCCAAGTCGGAAGAGAAAACTCCGAAGAATACACTCTACACTTACTGGATGTTGAAGCACCACTCGTTCCCATAAAAACTCTTACGATTCTGGTCGTACCTGATAAGATTGGGAAGCATTATATTCAGTCCTATCAAGCCACAAAAAGATATTATTAGTCACTTGGCTATATTTTCTGTTTGCTGCGGTTGCCTTTGTCGTGTGCGAAGCAGGCGGGACGGATCTGATTCTGATCCCCAAGGTCACGCATATGAGAGATACAAGGGATACTAGGGAGATATTAGGGAGATACTAGGGAGAGAGCAGGGATTACAGGAAGCATGCGTAGCAGGCCAAGGGGAAAGCACGTCCATCACAAAAGCCATTATGAAAATGAATTGCTAGAATAGCTTCATCTATTCCTGAAAAAATATATTTACATACATTTTACTTCACTGATATCATTATTTTATGTCAAAATGTCGCGATTCCAAAGCCCCCTCTGGAACTTCCCTGACACTAAGAATTGAAGGACAATGACAATTCCTCCCTCAGATTCAAGGTATTATTTATCCTTTCACGTGGCTTTAAGAGAGACGCAATGCTTCGTGGGAGTGTTTCTGGCTCCCCGAGGAGAGCGAGAGCGAGTCCATGAAGCAGGAGTGCTCTTTCCACGACACTCCTGCCGGCGACCCAGCTGCTTTCTGTAAGGTACTTGCTTAGTACTGGGGTTAAGTATTTGCCCTTTTCTGAGTCACGTGGAAGTTATGTTATATAGGGGCATCCTTGTCTTATGGACGGTCGTGGTCGATATGGCATTTTGGAATCCCCATTCGTTTTGCGGTGTGCTCGAGAATCAGCCGATGCTTCGCTTGGCTGATGAGATTCACTTCACTGATGAGATTCTCATGCAACTATTTTCGTACCACACGATTATCATGAAGGGCTGATTTTAAAGTTTAAGATTTGCAGAGAGGTGTTAAGTGATTGTAGTTCGAGGCAGACACGTGAAAAAGGGAATCGATCGGAACTAACGCCATCATCGCAAGACTGAAGAAATGAAACATTCTAGACAGAAAAAGTACCGTGTCGTTTTCCTGGCACATACCTTGCTGAGTACTAACTGATGCAAAATAGAATGATGTACGTAGAAGGTCTAAGTAGAGACATAGATGCAAGAAGCTCCTAATCGGTCTGATGTTGCACGTTCTCTTTAAAAGGGTTCTTGAAAGTCTGAAGAGGCTTCATTCGTTGGAATTATACTCGTCTTATGGGGGATGGGGGATATAGGAAAGGGAAAAAAGTATTTAAAAAATGGTTTTCACTCTAATTTACATATATATTTACTTATTTGCTTTCAAGGCCTTGCTGAGTGCTCCAGAGCTGTCGTTGGATTCTGCCTGTGATTGGCAAGAGCATGGTCCAATGAGACTGTTCCGCGTCTTCGTGTGGATGTGAAATGCGTGATTCGGCACATAAACGAGAGAATATTATTATCGAGGCGGTCAGTAGAGTGAGGCATTCGAGTGCAAACAAAAAGATTCGCGAGCGTTGTTCGTTCTCAGGGTGATCGCCTGGTCAAAGTTCCTACTTTTACTTTTTAAATAAACTCGGAATTTATGGCAATCTACCACTGAACGTCTATGAGCACGATTCCAGTGAAGTACTTATCGCTCTCACTATACTTGGCTGCTCAATTTTGAGTTGTAGCAAAATGACGAAAGGAAATCAGAGATGTTATAGCAAGTTGAGTGCCCCCGAAGGCCGTAAAGCAGCGGGATTGGTCAGATTTGGCGTAACATATAAAGGACGGCCTTTCAAGTCAATTTTCCGACTAAAAGACGGGAAAAAGTATTTAAAGAGCGTCAATTCACAGACTTTGCTAGTCATTATTCCACCTAATAGCGAGTGATGACCATAACTGCTTCAGAGTCATCTTGGAATAGTGGAATGGGAGAAGAGGGCGTCGCAGGGCTCATTCGGCGACTACAGCATAATTTAATGGTAGTCATTTGTCGTTGCTGATAACAGAAATGCAAGATGGAACTGATTAATGACGAGCGAGGGGAGAAGATTCCTCTCTGCAAATAAATGATTCACTCAAATGAAAGCAGGTGAACCATAAAGATTAAAGTACTGCTCTCATAGAAGTCACCGATGATCCATCCGGCAATATTGTCGCGGATTCGGGTGTATATTCCGCGGAAGCCGTCTGCTCTTATCTGTAAGGTGTTGGATTGAGGATTTCTCCGAGACAACTGTGAGATGGCAAAGTCTTCTTAATGACCGGTATTAATATGATTTACAAGAGAGGAGAATGCCAGGCTCGAGCCGTGTCTCATGCGTCTTCCTCGTGCTTGCTTCTCCTCCCGGTCAGCTTCCTCTTTAAAAACGGCAGGAGAAGTTGAAGATTAGTCTTGGTAGGTGCTCGTGCCGATGAAAGCTCCTTGATTAACGGACGCGACGGCGGAACCGAAAGCATGCCCGTCAGATGTGATAGTTAACGTGTGGGGGACTACTCTCGTAGCTGAGTCAGTGAGGGACATGTTAATTTTAATAGATCCAAGGAGACATAGTTGATTCAATTCGACGGAATTTTAGACTTGTCTCTGAGTACTCAAAAGAAGGATAAAATAGGTCTGAGACACTCTTTAACTCCTTCAAACGATAATGCAAGTATTTCTATACGCACTGTCACAAGACTACGGACTTAGGCGATTGCTGAGACTCATCTTTCAGATTAAATTTTAGTTCTCCTACTCCTTGGCATTCTTCAGGTATGAGGACGAATGTTCATGAACGTCGGATCCAGATGTGCTAACCGTCCTCTAACGTTCTTATTACAATGCGTTCCAACTCCAATCCCGAAGTAAGACTTGTGGCTTTCGATGGAATATGGAAAGTCAGAAATGCTGCAGGACGCATCCTCGTTGTACGGCTTCCCGTGACATTCTTTGTGCGGAGAGTCCGGACTGGAGGCACCGTCGTGATAGTGAACTTCGATGCCGTGATGATAAGGCCCGTTGAGGATGGAGGGGGAAGCGACACTAGGGAAATGCGGCACGAGGTCGTCAACGTTTACCACTCGCCAGCTGTTGTTCACAAGCATGTCGTGCTGTAGTGCGTAGTCGTAATCGCCAACTCGTGGCATACCGAAAGTGTACAACACGATGTCTTTCCGCGTTGCTAGGTGGTTCTTGACGATCCAAGAGCTTACTAATGAAGCAATTGCACCTCCGAGCGAATGTCCAGTGACCCAAATCCTGTAGTCTGGATGTTCGCGACGAAGGGATTTCACTTCCTCCTCCAAACTCGGCCACAGAAATTCAAACGCCTGTTTCCAATAAAGCTGTACTTCGCCGTCCAGGAACGAGACCTTCGGCCATGCAAGGGACGTGACGAACACCTGGAAGGCCTGAGAGAAATCTACAGAGCCTCGAAAGGCTACGATGATGGCCTTTTCTGCGTGCGAAATGGCAACATACCCCAAGCATTTATTGCCGACCACAAGGCCGCAATCCTTGGTCACGATGCTCTGGATGGTCACGTCAGACTCTGGAAGTATCATTTGCAAACACACTTGGGGATCTTCGTCGTCATAAGCGGCCGCCGATAGAAGCAACATCTTCCTGGCCACGTTGATGTCATAGCGAGACAGTTCGTCGTCACAGTTTGATGAATCGAGAACATTCTCGGCCTTCTTACAATCGTTGAATACGGAACCGTAGGCATGACACTCCTGGTCCCTGGGGCACCATCTGCACGCTCGTCCGTTCCAACTAGTTCCTCCGACGCAGCTTTTGCAGTCCTTGAAAGCGTTGCATGAGGCGTCGCATATAGTCAAACACACCATCAAACTCATTAAGGCGATGAGTACACCCCGAATTGAACTCCACATATTATGAGTCTTGAAAACGCAACTCGGAAGAATTTGAGGCACCGTATGAAAAGAAAGCACTCCCGCCCACGACAGCTGATAAACTCACGGGAAAAGCATCAAATGAAATGCCAGAAATTATTTCTCCGAATATCCGCCTCCAAAGGAAAGAGTCCTTAGCCGACCACTTCCCCCATCGACCCCGGATGTCTTTGTCGCGAGAGCGTCGAGATAAGACGAACGGAAGCTATTATGCATGTAGGCGTCCTTGGGGACCCGAAGGCGACGGAAGAATAAATAACTCGGACGAGGACTCCTATCGCGAATGCCTCTCCGCGCCCGGAATTACCTCGGATGAGTTCAATATTTCGCACTATTTTCGATGATTTGACTAATGCGCTTAATGATGAGTACTGACGATTAGGGATGTGCGGAATGAAGAAGGGAAAATTCTTGAAAGGCCCTCCCTCTGAACCAAGCTCGACTTTCAACTCTATATCTCCTCTGAGTAGCCACAACTCCTTTTTCTTTGACGGTGTTGCTTTTAAAGTGACGTAACAAATACACGGGGTTCCATAGCAGAATGGGTGGGGATTCCGAAGGGGTTAGGTATTTAGTCTGCGTTGGAGTGGTCATTCTGCGTCGACGGTTCACCTATATTCTTTCGAAGAGGTATTCCTTATGAACGGGCTTTCTTCGTTCATTACTATAGCATGTTTTTATTGGCTTTGCTTTCAGCGCTGTACCGATGGTCACACTGGGCCGAATTTTCCATCAGAACCGTCGGCCGGTGCCGAATGTTGGCTGCAGATGAAATCGCCTAGGAATTCAAATAGGGCTAGTTGGAAGCCATGTGTCTGTCAGGGATTAACTAGTTTCCTATTGTTACTGTTAAGAACGTTTAATGACACGTCTCTCGCCGAAAAAGAATTATCATTAAAGCAAGTGGAATTAATTCCCGTTTTTTACCGCTACTTTCCTCCGCCGATTCCTATGCTCGGGCTGGACCACGTCACAAAACGCTTTGAGAAGAAAATTGAATGGTTTTTTATTCATGGCTCGCAAAATGCAAAGGGAAGAACGCTTGGATATCAGGAAGCATCTCAGCCTTGTTTTTTTTTATATAAATATTTTGTTTCTGTGAAATAGAGACATTGTGCGGAGCAAATTGTGTCTCAAAGTGGAAAAAAGACATGGCAAAGGGTAAAATGATCGCGTCACAGTCCAGGAGTTCCATATTCAATCCCGTCATGGCTGGGATGGAAGGTGGGAAAAAAATCACTTGGGTGATGATCAAGAAATGGGCGCCAATTCCGGAGGCGACTCTCTTTTTGGAGGCAAGGTGTTGCGGTGGCGACTCCAGTTCGGGAGCGATAGAGGAAATTCATTCACGATGGAATCTCGTCGTTCGTGCGGTGTGGGGAGTCTGTGTATGCGATCGATTGTCTTCAGTGCTTTTTTTTATGCTTTCGATTGGTTTTTCTTCAGGTGGTCAGGGCGAAGTGCCGCTTGGTAGCAGCTTGTTCCACGATGGGGCTAATGGATGGCATTCGTGGAGGCTTGAAAGGATTTCGTGTTACGAGGTATGGACATCCGCTTGGAAGTGAAAATGTGGCTTTTCCATGTCAGAGAGGTAGGCAGGACTATGCTGTCTTGGTCTCGTGGCGCACCAAATGCAATTTGTTCTGGATGATTACCTCTACACAGCATGGTGTACCAGATGAATAGCGTGTGTACCACAAGGTGTTCTGCTTTGCATTGAAATGCATTATAAACGGTAAAACCAAAATGAAAGGTAAATTTTATTGTTATTTTTCTCATCAACGAAAAAATACGATAGTCAAAAATGCTTTTGGGACATTAAAAAAAGCATTTAAAAAGTCGTGCATTGTATGTCACCCATACGCGTGAGACGACGAAGTGGTACACTTCGTCTCGTGGCTTTCTGTTTAGCCTATGGTTTGGATAGCAAAGACTAATAGGCCTGTCGCATCAGGCTACGGTAGCAGAATTCTAGGTCAGATATCTCGACAAGTCAAGTTATAAAGAGGGAGTCTGCTGAAGAGGTTCATGAAAAGTTCTGGGCACTGGTCGGGACTGTGTTTCATGGAATTGTTAATGGACCACTCCTGCAGTTCATCGAGGGCAGTATGTTGGAGTGGAGGGGCGGAGGACATACGGTGGGACACCGCAATCGTCGGTGTTTTTCGCTTTCGCCCTCAAGATTTAATAGTTGCTGAATTTTCCCCTTCATCAAGTAAATCATCTCGATAAACGAGAACGAGAATGCACTGAGGTGACTTCCCCAAACGTAAACGAAGCCAAATAAGATTACGGCGATAGATCTGGAAAGCCAGCGCGGCGCACACAAGTACCAGTCTCAAGGTTTTCCGGATCTTCGTAGTCTTACCAGCCGTCTAGTGTACACACCGCTTCGAACATAGGCGCATACTCCGCCACAGTTTCCTTTTTTCGAATCTGATGGAAAGTGTCGTACCCAACCCCCGGCATAGAGGAGGTCATGGATATGCGCGCAGTGACTCACAAGAATGTACAATAAAGGGGCCCTCTGATACACTTTCTGCTCACTCTGTCGCCAGTTGTCGAGACAGGAAGACGTTTGTTCCTCTCTCCCTCTTCGCTGTTCTCGCGCACTCAGCCTGCCTTTGCGCCCGCGCCCCCTTCCTTGTCCCATTCTTTTTTATGTAGCTAACGCGTCGAAAGTTTTCGATGTGTAGCCTTCTCATACTCATCAATTGGTATTCCCACGTAGTCGTTCTTAGCTTCTATAAATTTCCCCTCATTGGTTACTTTCTCCACTCGTTAGGTAGGAAAAATTGCCTGTACCAGGGCAATTAAATTAATTCATGGGTAAAGAAAGTAGAAAAACCTGCCATGGGAGCCAGGAGAGCTACCACTCCCCTCTGACGTCACAAGGACGCGCTTCCATAAATTCGTCTCCTGGGCACGTTACTGAAGCGCCTATTTGCTCGCGCGTGGCCGTACCCATACGGAGTATATAATGGAAATGCCTCCCTACCGAGCGGGGCAGCAAGTCTCTAGGCACCCCCGTCCCCTGGTGTCGCACGAGGGAGTCGATAGCAGGGCAAGAGGCAATGCCCCGACTCCCTCACGCCGGTAAAGCGTAATGCAGTGCCATATCTGTCCTGTCTAAAAATTTACTCCTGATCGATCAGAAGTGGGCATAGGGCGGGGTTCTATTGGAGGGAGGAAAGTGTGGCTCCTGCCAAATTTGTCCCCCGTCGCAAATTTTCCCTGTTCTCTCATTCAACTTTTAAGACACCATCGTGTCCTGAGAATGGCATGCGCCAAATTTGACTTAATTTGTATCTCATTGCCATCTCTTTTTCCCCCAGTGATTCTGCGAAAGATTTTTAGGCCTAGACCCAGCAGACAGTTCCCAGACTTGCTGAGACTTCCGTCATAACTTAAGTCATCATATTTCCCTAATTCCCGTTTGATTCAAAAGTTAAGGTTATTTTTAGATTTTGATCCACTATGCACTTAATACCATACATTGAAGCAACCCTTTTCTTCCCTTCAGTAAAAAAAAAAGGCCATCAGGGACCATTTTCTCTGAAAAATGGACTTCACTCGCGTCAAAAGAGGAAGAAAACTGGAGGAAAAGGAAATAGCAGTGCAAATACATACAATTCAACCTGATTGAAAAACACCATCTTCATTTGTATATGTTGTATATCACTTTACACTCGGATCAATTTCATGGCACGCGTCATGATACCATTCTTTCCATCTGCTGCAAAGGACCATTTGTGGCCCATCGTCCCAATGTGGTTGCCTGCAAAACACTAAACTGGCACTGGTTTGACTTTGCACGACTTACATCAGACACGATGAGTCACAGGTAGGTCACTCCAGGTCAAAGGGATTGCAATTAGTGCCTTCCTGACGGCATGTCGTAGACCTTCCTGCTGCCAGACAACCATTGAAGGATCAATATTCGAGCAAATTGCTGCAACATTTGCAATAGCAAATGCCCCTCGGTCTTTTCCCCCTTCTCTGCTGGTGGATTTTGAGGAATTCCACTAGAACCGCTTACTCTGGAGTATGCAGCATTGCTGCAATTTGGCACCGTAATGAAACTGGCGAGGCTGAACTTGCAGAATCATACTCTTGAACAGGGCTGACATTGGACGAAGATGCATTGCACAAAGCCAGTGATTTCCATTTACGTTGCAAATTTGCACATACCTATTATGGTTCTGCAAACGGCCCCACAGCTTTCTGAATTGAACACTTAACAACTTTGGAATCCTTCTATGGAAGGGGATTTTTCATGGAGAACAAGTGCTGCATCAATTACTCCATCATTAGGCAATCCCTCAGGATCCTCAAGGATATCCATGTCTACTTGGGTAATTGATAGGTCCTGCCTTTAAACATTACTGGCATACCCCATTGGACCAGGTGGTAGATGTGGTTCTGATGGTGAAGCTGGGCAATCCTCAGCACATGGTGGTGGAGATAGGGCAGGAGCATCCCGCTGGATAAGGTGACGCACTTGAAGCCGAAGCATCTGCGGGACAGGGTGTTGATGGAGCCATAGCATCTACTAGACAGGGTGATGCAGACGGAACAGAAGTATCAGTTGGCATTGTAGTGACATCTGGATTGTCCCCTATGGAAAGAGATGGTAAGTATTCGACAATCTGCTAGAGGTGTATTCTAAATAATTTAGGAAAGATCTCAAATTTACCTGGATCACGGCGACAAAAAGGCTTCAGATGACCAATGTTATAGGTCTTAGCCATAATTTTTCCATCCATGGTCTTCAGTGTTACCTGACCCTCGGCTCTTACTTCCACCATCACATATGGACTGGACCAGTCATCCTCCATTCGTCCATCCTTGCAACCATCCTTCAAGTTGCGAAATAATACTTCGTCTCCTTCCCTGAATCTGAAGGATTTCACTCCTTTAGATTTCCGAGAAGCAAATTGAGTCCTTCGTTTCTCCTGTGCCACATTGATGTGGAGGGTCCTTTTGTAGGAGATTTTCTCCAGTGTTTCCAGGAGTTCAGCTGAGGCAAACATGGGCTCCTGCATGGAATAAGGATTATCATTAGTTTCAAAACTCACTGGGCCATCTGCCGACATGTGATTGCTGAATGTTGGAGGAGCCTGGGACTCGAACTGGATCAAGATCACCTGCATTCCCATCCTCGCAATCGCCAGTATTGAGAACGAGGGGCGAATGAGGGTCTCGAAGGTACATGGCGTAGTAAGGTATTACTTCATTGCTTGCTTGTCTGGCGGTGTTCGTGCCTAATATTACTCCTGCTAGACGCCTGAAGATTATGCATAGCAAATAAGACTGATGAATTTGCATTTAAAATATCCCCTGCAATGCCAGTTCTTTTGAAAACATACTCCTACCAATTGTCGTGTTGATTTGAGCATTTCCCAGTTTGATGTGTCCTTTCATCCTGTCCATTGGTCTGGGGGTGATGGGCGGAACAGATGGCCTGCTTGACTCCAAAGCTCTTCAAAATTGAGCTGTTGAGCTGTGAATAAAAGAATCAGTTTAAAACATTAAATCGTGTTGTAGCCTCAACTCTTCCGAACTCTTCCTGGTCGAATCGTACAGGGTCCCTTAGAAAAATCGTTCAACATAACACCTGGAAGACACTCATATCGCATGAAATTACTACTCCAGTTCATAATTGTACATAAATGTCAACAAACCTGGGCAGCCGGGACACTTGCATTGGGGAGGTCGTATAAGGCTGGCTTCAAGGAGGAGGTGACATTTCCTAACGAAGGCGATGGCGGATTCTTCGTTGGTAGTCAGAGCTGCAAACTCATGAAGGTCTGGGTCGCATCTGACTGCCATTGTGGGGGTTTTGGAAGAGGAATGGAAGCTTTGATTCTCCGCGTAGTTTATATAGGTATCACTTCAGTGCGACGGGGGAAAAGTGTTACAGATCGGTGATGAAGATCGTCCTTGTGCGAAGTGAACGGAAAAGTACGGGAAAGCTGAAGCGGACCCTTGCGACAAGATCTCGTGGAGTGTTGACATCTACAGGAAGTAATGTAGAGCATTAGTCCAGACGGATGCCGTTAGATGGCGCTGCCACTAACCCGTACGAATATGGGATACGGCTCAACGTACGCCAGGATCATGCCAGTGTGCCAGAGCACACCAGATGAAGGCCTGGTATGCCATGCATTATAGTGACAGGTGTGCATGTGGAGGAGCCTAAGCAAAACTCAGTGTGCACAGTGGTGCGCATAACGTAAAGTACCCAGGTAGCGGAGCTCAGGGGTTCTGTGCCGCGTGACAAACGGTGTGGAGAACAGAAACAAGTGGTATCTCACTCACATAACACAATCATGCATAACTTAAGAAAACTAATATCCATTTGCCAAGCTGGTGAAGGTGCACAAAGGCCAGAAAGGTGGCTCGGACCTTCAAAGTTCGGGAAAAAGGCTTTCTAACCAATCGTCTCTGGTCCCGTAGCCAAATCCCTGCACCCATGACACATTACAATAAAGACAAAAGATCACTGATAGGCGGAAGGTTACATGTGTGGGGGATTCCCATATTATATCCTCAGGCCTAGGCCTAAGTACATACAAGGGATAGCATATGCATAGAAATAGACAAGGACCTGTAACACTGTCCTGACCAGGGTCACATACTAATACACTAACAAGAGAGACGCTGCGAAGCGAGGCACGTGCCGGAAAGCAATGGCAGGAAATGGCCATGGAGAGTGCAAAATGGAGGGGTCTTCCCCATGGCGCGAGCCGCTGCACCCTACCCCAGGGGCGCCCACCATCTTACTGAAGTCGCACGAGCAAGGAGTTCATAGCAGACACATGGAGAGGGGGAGGGCAAAAGAGGCAACTTTCCGCGAGCTATATGCCTGGGGGCATCCACACCGGGACTCAACCGATCACGCTATTCATTCCTACGTACGAGACTTCACCAAGATGGCGGAAGCACTTGTAAGTCTCGAGGCAGCGAAGTCCTCTCCAAAGACATCTATATACACTCTATGGGAATGGCGTATTCAGTGCGTTCGCCTTGTCTTCAACTACCCCGAGAGTGTTACCAACCCGATCAGGACACTAAGACCAATAACCGGCGACAACATTGGCTAAAGTGGCTGCCAAATATAGCCAAGACATTCAGGCCCGTCTGGGAAATTGTGAACCACGGCCAAGCTGCACAGAGGTCACTCCTCCAGGGCCAACAACACACGGCACAAAACCATCCACCAAGTGGAGAAAGGAACCACATTAGTTCGGGTTAAATAAGCTTTTCCTCAGATGGCAGGTAGGATCTTCGCCCTTGCATTTATCGGCACTTTTCCCTATCGATCACAACCCTGTCCACTTAATCCGTAAAGACCACCTCCATCACCTTCCGTGCGAGTCTATGAGTGAAAAATACGCACATGGATACGGGATGGTAACGACCTGACCGACGGCATCCTTGCGATCCAAGAATAAGCCATCCTGTTCTGTCCCACCCTGATGGGATCCCGCCGCTTTCACCCTCTGAAGTTACTCTCCTTCGCACGGAGGAAAACGGGACTCCAAGTATTGTGCGTGGGTTTTCCTGCATGAAAGCTTATATCAAGGTGTGAACATCCCTTGTTTATGAGAGGGGAGGGGGAGGTACGAAAGTCGTACAATCACTTCTTTTCCTATTCTCAAGAGCGGATCCGACTGTAGCGAAGGCCGGAGAGATAGTGAGAGCGCGAGACGGGCGGATGTCTTCCACGAACTGTTTCTTGGGTATTCCCGAGCTCAGTCAGCAGCCCTGAAACTCAGCGGCCCTCTCAAAGACATAAACCAGCACCACCTCCATCCCGTTCTCGAGAATGACCTGTGGAAGACTTTCACGAACTTAAAGTCGGTCGAGGCCATGGGAGTCAAACTACCGGCCAACTATTTGATTTCGTCCGTCTTGCAAAGTCCTCTCCTACAGTTGGTTTTTAAAAGGAGTAGACTTTTGCAATCTGTTGGCAATTGAAACTTTGGTGCGAGATATGCGGATGTGGGCCCAACCACTCCTGGAAGGGTTCCATCCGGCCGCCATCTTAGTCAAATTTAACGTTTCTGGCCTAGACTAAGCGGCCTAGACTGGCCTAGACTGACCTAGACTAACATAGGGCCGCCAAAATGAATCGCGACACCTGGGGCAATATTCCCCTTTCCACTCTTCCCCCTCCCTGCCGGGAGGGGGAAGAGGCGCTGGGATCGATTCCCGGTCGCTCTATATTTTACTTTCGTCATGCCATCTGAACTCTTCCCCCCCCCCCCCCCCCCCCCCGGGTATATTACGTTCTCGAAAATGGATCCTCCAGCCGCAATGGCCTGAGGGAGAGAGCGAGACAGACACCAGAAATCGGGCAAAAAGAGTGCGCATGCGCACAAGGCACTGCGGACAGACGCCCAAGCAAAATATATATTTATATAATATGTATATAAAAGTGGGTATGTGAATGTACGGTCAATCCTTCATAATACCATTGTTAGTCGTAGCTGTTGGGTGCAATATGGAATGAACTGCAGTATGTGAACCCTTTCGCTGCCGTTCACGCCACATGCCGTGTTCAGCGCGACGAACCTCCTCTGCCATGCCCTGCAGTCACGCAGGCGGAGTTCGAGCTCCGCTTCTTGTTCGTACTGAGTGGGCATCGAGGAGGAGGAGCTCGCATCCCAAGAGGCGGCGCCTTTCATCGGTGCAGACGTCCGTTGCAGGAGTGGGAGGTTGTTCGCTTGGGACAGTAGACGGCGGTGAATTGAGAAACACTTTTGTGTGTGATGAGCTAGTCTGAGATTTGTATCCTCACGTTTCTTCCAGAATAATAATTTAAAAATTCCTTATCCCGTCCTTATTATCTTTTCGTTCATATAACGATCCCTCTCACTTTTAATTAAGGACGATTTCAATGAGTCGATGCTTGTGACCATCTTCTATTTCCTCATAGTTATTCCATAGGCCGGAAGGTGTAGGGACTGGGAGTGAGAAGGGATACCCTCTTCTTTCGTTATCAGGGCTGCAAGGCAGCCGGCCAATAATTGAGTACGACCTCCGATGTTAATTTCGTAGAATAAATTGTATTATTGGACTATTTACAAACACCATCTGGATAACAATACAATGGCAATCCGACAGGGTTGTCTTCTCTTACACACTTGGCTCTGGGTGTTCACCAGCGTGTCCTAGACGCCTATGCCAGGCTACTGACCAGGACTTTTACGAGTCGATAGCTTTCTTCCGTTTAGAAAAGAAAAGCCAAGGAGGAGCGATCAACACCCCAAAGAAAAATATAAAAAAATTCTTGTTTGACCCAGACTTCTTCATATGAGCTGTGTGACCTTTCCAGTGGGGACCCCAGTGATTTCTCTCGTGTCGCCAGTTGAGAGGCTACGTATCTCGGGCTGATATTTTCGGGTCTCGATGGACGGCGACCAGGTCCAGGTACAGTCGCGAGTTGGTTCTTTGACTGCATTCCGCCGTCCCCGCGTACGGTCCTCGCGGAGCAGATTGCCCCACCGGGCGAGATTACCGCCACCTGATGGGCACAAAATGTAGCACTCTCGTCTCGGGAGGGTCATTCACCTCCTTCTCCTCCCGGTGGCGCTTGCTGCCTCCAGCCCACAGTGATGGCGCGCCGTCTACTGCAAAGGTTTCTTTATTCGATCCCGGATAATCAAGGTCATTGTCCTTGTTAGAGAAAATCCTCCGTGGTCTCTTCCTCCTCGTTGAATGGACCCAGTTTTCCGATGTGCAGCTATTCTTTTTTTTTCATCCATTGGTATTCCCTGGAAGATGCACGAATTCTGGAGGCGGAATTCTTGGAAACACCATGGGAATGGTATCCGTCGAGGAGATCCTTCGGTCCGGCATTTGAGAGGAAATACCGTCACTTGCGTTCATTGGCAGTTCGGTGCTTCTTCCGGACACCGACGTTCATGAGGATGAGGTTTCTGAGCAAGGAAAATGCTGAAAGGCTACGCAGGGACAGAGAAAGAAGTAGATCAAAGATAATGAAAATGTTGTCTTCTTGATGGAGACTGACCCGTTGGTCCAAATTTCCAGGCGGGAAAATATTATTCACAGGGTGACAGGGAACCGAAAATCCTCATATAGACATGTCAAGAGAGTGAGCATCGACCTCTTCACCCCAGCCATTCAACCACGTAAACACAGATTTTTGAAGAAAAGAAAATCAAATGGGGTGCAGGCAAAAGTAGTTTTGGTCCGATAACTGATTCTTCCGGAAAAGAAACCTTGGCAATCCCAGCTAGGTTTTTCCTTTTGAATTGGGATTCTGCTCTTCCAAGGAAGACTTGCAAGGCGAGGCAACATTCGTCATTGTCAATTAGGAATTCCTATAATATCCCCACCATCCTCTTAGCTCAACTGATAGCCGAGTACCGAGTAACCTCGCAATTTTTCCCAAGTGATTGTAAGAGTTCAGCCTTCACTACTTGGGTTCTTTAAATCTCCCACGTCTCGGGACGGAAGTACATCTTGCTCAGGGGTCTCCCTTTCCCCGTGACAGGGTTTGCACTCGGAAAAAAAGCCTGATTTGCCTAGTTTCGAATCGGGTCATGGGAACCAAGTTAGCTACCAACTGAGCCATTCTCCAGCCCCCACTCCCCTCTATGACGTCACGAGAATGCGATTCCCTAAACTTGTCTCCCGCGCACGTTAACGAGGCGCCTTTTTGCCGGTGTGTGGGGATAACCCCTAAACTTCTCGTTGAGCGACGCTTCTGAATCGATCGATCGGCATTTATTATTGGAGAGGGTTTCTGCTTCCCTCTTCACGTTCCATAATTTTCCCAAATGGGTATTTCATGCGTTTTCAAATGACACATGAGATTCGACGTACCATAGTTCCTGGCGGTCTCGACTCCCTCGAAAATGGCAACCCCACAGGTACGGCAGGCGGCTTTGGTGATAGTTGTCATCCCACCGGTATTTTCAACGCGTGCGGTTCTTTGCCTCGTTCTGAGATTCGCTCGTACCCGAAGTTTGCCGACTACTAGATGATGATCGGTGCACAGTTCCGCCCCACGCCACACCCTCGTATCCGTCACGAGGCCCCACAAGTCCGCCGAAACGAAAAGGTAAACTTGTGAATATCTTTGTGCTGGAAGAAGGTGTCGATGATGGTCAGGCCATTGCCAGCACAGAAGTCCAGCAACTTTCTGCCACTCCCGTTCGGCGTGGCTTCCCCAAATCGACCGATCGCACCACTCCATGTAGCATCGTCTCTCCCAACCCGTGCATCGAAGTCCCCCATCGGCACAACGCGGTCGCCGTTCGGAATCCTTTCTAAGGTTCCACCCACCTCCTCCAAAAACGCATCGTGATCGGGCTCGCCGTTCGGCCCGTAGACCTGAACGACGGCCAAGACTCCGACTCGCGCCAGTCTGAGGCGGATCAGAGCGACACGCTCGCCGACTGGGTTCCATTCGATGATGCTTTCGGCCAGTTGGAGACTAATGAGTATCCCTACTCCAGCCGGAGTAAACACGGTCGAGTCGACTCCGCTCCAGTAGAGGGTCCATCCGTGGTCTAGAGAAATGGAACCGGTGCCTTTCCTCTTGGTTCAGGTTCGGCCAACTATATCTAGTCGTCTCCTCCACGAGTTCGGGCCCCTTACCGGCAAGTGTTAGCACGTTCCAAGTCTCGATGTTCAGAGTCCGTTGTCAAGGTCGTCTACCGTTCGATGCCGTTCCTGGTCTGCCCTTGGGGCGTCGTGCCGAGAGTACGATATGGCCGGTGGCAAGCCGACCGATAGGCCTGGATGTAGCATGACGGGGTCCGACGCACCCAGAGACATGGGATTGCCCGGCCCCAGTAACCCTTTAATCTGCCCAGCATAATGAAAGGGACATTCTATATGAAGGCGAGCCTCACAGCCAGATGCTCATGAGCAACGCGATGCAGTATCAAGGTAAGATATGAGAGTGAGTGCATCGCGGCTTGGCCTAGAATAGGCCCTAGTCCTGGGCTATAGGCCAGAGATTCAGGTCATTGCGGTTGTCTGTGGACTCGAGGCTAAAAAATTAAATATCGACTACAGACCGATTATCGATAAATTCTTCCCTATCCTACGAACAGTCTTCTAATCTATATATGTAAAATGCTTGGCCCTTCTTATGATTGTCACGTGCATGTGCGGCGCCTTCATGTTTGCCCCGGGGGTGTTCGTCTCCCTCTCTTCGGCTTCGTTGCGACAGTCGGATCTATTTTCGATAACCTAACAGCCCTGGGGGGGGGGGGGAGTTCAGATGGCATAAGAGAACAAAATAAACGATGGAACGAGCGAGAATCGAAATTAGGACCTACTGTTTTGCCGGTCAAGCATGCTTCCATTGGACCACCGAATACTTTGCCCCGGGGGTGTTCGTCTCCCTCTCTTCGGCTTCGTTGCGACAGTCGGATCTATTTTCGATAACCTAACAGCCCTGGGGGGGGGGGGGGAGTTCAGATGGCATAAGAGAACAAAATAAACGATGGAACGAGCGAGAATCGAAATTAGGACCTACTGTTTTGCCGGTCAAGCATGCTTCCATTGGACCACCGAATACAACATACACCGAATACAACAATTCCCATACAACAGGAGCGATTGTCTTTAAAATGTTGCCAAAGGTCGCAACAGCAAGCATGACAGCGACAAAAACTTGGGAGTGCTTCTTGTGTTGAATTCGCCACTTCTGTATCTGTTACGTCACCCTTTATACAATACAATGCAATACATACTTCGACTACTCACAGAATTGTACAGGTACAGGTCCGACGCACCCAGAGACATCGGATTGCCCGGCCCCAGTAACCCTTTAATATGCCTATCATAATGAAAGGAACATTCTACATCAAGGCGAGCCTCACAGCCAGATGCTCATGAGCAACGCGATGCAGTATCAAGGTAAGATATGATAGCGAGTGCATCGCGGCTTGGCCTAGGCTAGGCCCTAGTCCTGGGCTATAGGCCAGAGATTCAGGCCAATGCGGTTGTACTGTGGACTCGAGGCTAAAGAAATTAAATATCGACTACAGACCGATTATCGATAAATTCTTCCCTATTCTACGAACAGTCTTCTAATCTATATATGTAATATGCTTGGCCCTTCTTATGATTGTCATGTGCATGTGCGGCGCCTTCATGTTTGCCCCGGGGTGTTCGTCTCCCTCTCTTCGGCTTCGTTGCGACAGTCGGATCTATTTTCGATAACCTAACAGCCCTGGGGGGGGGGGGGGGTTCAGGTGGCATAAGAGAAAAAAAAAAACGATGGAACGAGCGTACAGCCCGGGGGGGGGGGGGGGAGTTCAGATGGCATAAGAGAACAAAATAAACGATGGAACGAGCGAGAATCGAAATTAGGACCTACTGTTTTGCCGGTCAAGCATGCTTCCATTGGACCACCGAATCCAGGCGGATGTATTATACTTCTTCATGGCATCCCTAACACCACCACGGGAGAAAAAAGGAATTCTGCGCATGCTTCCGCCCTTCCCCCTCCGGATGCTCACACCTCCGATAGGGAATTTTTCCCAGGGAAGTGCAAAAGTCCCCCCCATGACACAGTCGCCTTTCATACCTTGCGGAAGGATTACTTTCTCGCCGGGGATGAGATCTCCGCCCATATACTGTATATCTCGGGATCCGGAAAAGTCGTATCGTAGGCACGAACACCCCTGTGAGTAGGGGGGGGGGATGGAGTGGGGGTGCTCAAGACGTACAACGTCTAAACGATTGCTAAGCAGAGCGTTGAGAGAGCCGTTGTCTAAACTCGTGAATGCCCGACGATGCTACATGCCTAGCCTAGGCCCCAGCGTGAAAATTTGTGCATGGGTTAACCTCACATTCGTCGGAAAATACAGGGTGGCGCACGAAAAACTGGCCCGCCTCGTAGGCCATCGTGGGCGTAGGTCTCGGACTCCGTTCAGAAAATTAAACAAATGCAAATGCTAAGATCTGTACTTACCGGCTAGAGAAGGTGCTGAAAGTGATCTCCTTGTGCCTCAATGCACTTTTATGCACGCCGCAGCATATTGTCATACACGCGATGCCATTCAGCGGCGTCAATTCTCGAAGTGTCAGTCCGAATATTTTCTTTCAGGTCTTCCAATGTTTTTGGATTATTTGCATACACTTTTCCCTTCAAATTGCCCCACAGATAAAGGTCATAAGTGGATAGGTCCGGCGATCGCGGCGGCCACAAACCTTTGCTGACAGTTCGTTCTTCTGTGAATACGTCGTGAATTCGAGACAGTGACTCACGAGAAGTGTGACAAGTCGCTCCATCCTGCTGAAAGACGGCGTACTCGCGTTCATGGGGCGTCGATTGTGCGTAGAATTCCTCAAAGATTCCCATATACACACGACTGTTCACGGTTGTCTCAAAAAATATGGGACCCACGATCCGTGTTGGAGACACCGCACACCACACTCCGATTTTTGATCGTGAAGGGGTTGTTGATGAATTGTACGTAGTCTGTCCAATAAATACGCGAACTTAGCTACTAGGGTGGCCTTGAGGTGATGTTTCGACATGCGCCCTGGCTGCTCTGTTGGCAAGGGACCAACTGAAGCGTCAGTAACCGTCAGACCGTCGAGGCAAGCGTACAGCTAGAGGCGGAATTTTTTTTGTGGCGCCCTTTTTTTGCTCTTGTCGACGATGGAGATTGATGAACAGATGGAACAACGACTCATAGATGGAACAAGTGTATTGCTACAAATGGGGAGTATTTTGAATGGGATAAGATTGATGTACCCTAAATTTTGTAAAATAAAGTTTTTATGACCTCAGTTCGCGTATTTATTGGACAAACTACGTATGGGGGTTGTCTACTGACCAGTATCTGATGTTCTGAGAATTTACATGTCCTGACAGATGGAACCAAGCTTCATCGCTCATGAAATACAGCAGGGGATCCAGCAATCCCCTCACAATTGTTTGAAGGAGCCACGTGCAATAATACACGCGTTTTGCCTTGTCTTCCTGCTTCACTTCTTGGACACATGTCATTCTGTAGGGCTTCATCTGTAGAGAGTGCACCACACGTTGACAAGATCTGCGCGAAACATTCGTTTCTTTGCGATAATTTACGTGTCAACTTAGTAGGGCTTCTGATAATCCGTTCTTGAATATCCGCGATCAAAGCAGGTGTACGAAATGATGGGGCTCGATTCCTTTTTGCGTTTGCAACTGACCCTGTTGTACGCCACTTTTTAACCAAATCTTGTATACTGCTCTTTGCTGGTAGGCCAACGCCAGGAAACTTGCTTGCAAAAATGTCCCGCGTTTCCTTAATGGAGCC
>CAJPEV010003375.1:13954-31447 GCA_905338385.1 Darwinula stevensoni | reverse complement strand
AACGTCTTGAACGCCCCCCCACTGCTCCTCTACCGTCTGCCCACGGAGCCGCGCCTCCCAGTCGATGCCTGAAACGCATTCACGTAGTCTCTGGAAATTAGCCTTCTGATACAGTAGTTGTACGAAACCTTCCTTGAAACCTTCCTCCGTGCCTTAGTTATCCATAGGCGCCGAACCCAGGGGGGCAAGGGGGCACGTGCCCCCCCAACTATATTATTGAGGGGGCAACGCCCCCCCAAGAATGGCAAAATTTCAACAAAGGCATATGGAAATTTGAAAACAAAATCCTGCTTCACGAAAGAGATGAAAGTATGATTTTCCTTTCTGTTTTGAGCTCCAACTGAGGGAGATCCCATAGTCCCCATACCCGTACGGGTATAGGGTGGAAGGGCCATGAATGGATCCTGGTATAACTGCGTCATTGTTATTTTAGGGGCAGTAGGAACTTGCTCCCCCAATACTTTTTAAAAGTCTGTGTAGTTATCCCGGATTCGTGACTTCTTCTACCTTTGTATCGTTGTCTGGATCTTCTCTTTTCAATGTAGGATACATTATTGTGCTGAATTCATGGAATGAGCTGAGATTGAAGCGGTGGTTTCTAGTTGCTGATGGATTTGGTAGAATACAGCGATATCTCATTTGGACATACTTAAATTAACACGATTGCGGCCGGCTTGTACGTCATGTGACCTAAAGGCATTTTCTTCTCGGAACGAGTCGAGACGGTTCGAGGAACTCTGGACAGGCCTGATGTTCCCCGGCAGCACCGAAACGATTCATGAAACCCCAAAAAAACCTACATTCGGTCAAACGTTACACGTTCTCAGTTAAATAGGCCATGAGAGACATGGATAGTCCTGCAATTAGCTTAACGTTACACGTCCTCGACGGGATGTCTCGAAGACCAGGAATTAATCCTTATAGGCCTAATTGGTCCGTAGGCCGAGGATTCAGTTTCTTTTAAACGAAATAAGGTAGGCCAAGGCCTGACTCGAAGACAGTCCGTTGGTTAGGCCTAGGCCGAACGTTTTTGAGTTCCTAGAAAAAGGGGGGAGAAGGGGGGGGAGGGTTGAAGAAAGGTAAAACCTTTGAAATTGTATTTCACATTCCTACATGTGTAGCTTTTACCACACAACCAATTGCAAAACTTCAGTAGCAAGCTGCATGTTACGATTTACATTTTTTTAATGAGCACCCAAAATTTTGACTTGGGGTTCTTTAGTTGTGAATCCGTAAAATCTGCACTAAATAAGGTACCGCGGGGGGTCCGAATTTTGGAACGCCACCTCGTCTGTGACCATCCCCGGACCAAATGAGGAAGCCATGCGAAGTTTGGTCGGACTGGGATCAGAGGCGTGACCGTGCATAAAGGACAGACGCACATACGCACACACACACTCTGAAATATAGTAGTTTAGGTATTAGGTGCGAAGAAAAACCTCCGTATGTGTGTTCGCAGTTATTGGGAGTAAATCCTCCTCGAGTCACTTTCTTCGGACTCCACGCCTTGGCCATGAAATCGTGGATGCGATGAGAAGGAGCGAGAGACACGAGCCTCGTGATGGCTTAGATTGCAAGGCATTCCTCGTTCCTCTCGAATGCGTCGGAATTCTTTGTGTGTTCGTGTCACGCCGCTCGTTCCGGGAAGCATTTCGAGATTCGGTCGTTTGCGTTCGTCTACAAGACGGACTCGTATCGCGTCCATCTCGTCCTAGTTGTTTTTCGTCGTTTTCTGTCCACGCCTCGACGGCGTGCCGTCCGGAGGGAAACAAAGGCGAAAGAGAACACGGAGCTCATGAATGGAACATTTGCAAACACCGGGCGAATGTCAGAGAGCGAAGGTGATGAGAAACAGGTGATACGCATTCGCCCGCACGACGAACCGTTTCCCGCCGTCAGTTTGCTCCCTGCGAGAGACATGCTTCGTGGATCGCGAGTGCAGACGTCGGATGGGATCGAGCGGTGCAGCTGCGCAAATAAGAGGCGGGAGATAAGATATGGGAGCGGGGTCTCTCGCGTGTCGCGGCTGGCTCTTCCGGCGCTGCACGGGATGCGCTGGAGGAGACGGCGTGGATGCGTCTGCATCCTTCTCTTTGCGCTGTTTCTGCTCTACTTCGTCGCCTTCTCGAGGCCCGATCTGGGTTCGACGGAGGTGACATCGGTGGTGACGTCGGCAGTGACGTCGGTGGTGACGACGGAGGTGACGTCACCGCTTCCGAGGGTGACGGTGAGCAATCCCTACGCGAGGGATGGGACGAAGGTGATTCTGGTCTGGACGCCGCTGTGGATCGAGTACAAGTACTGGGGCCAGTACCTGGACGTGGGCTTCTCCGGCTGCCCCGTCTCCGACTGCGAGTTCACGTTCCGCCGCGACCTACTGCAGCGCAGCGACGCGCTGCTCTTCTCCTTCGTGGACGTGCTGTTCCGGGACATGCCGCCGGTGCGGGAGCCGCATCACAAGTGGATGCTGTTCGTGCAGGATCCGCCGTATATATTCGGGGAGAGGATGATGGAGTTCGAGGGTCTGTTCAATTGGACTCTCACGTATCGGGCGGGGTCGGACGTTCTGGTGGACTTCGGGCGGGTGGTGCCGAGGGGGAGCGAGGTGGGGATCCCGTTGGAGAGGGGCTCCGTGGTGAACGAGGTGAAGCCTCTCGTGTCCGGCCACGAGGAATTGTTCCGGCTGTTCCCGAAGAAGCGACGACTGGCGGCGTGGGTCGTGAGCAATTGCATCACTCAAGGGCGAAGAGAAGACCTGGTGAAGTACCTGAAGAAGCACATCCCCGTCGACGAGTTCGGCGCCTGCGGAGTCTTCAGATGCCCCGGCCGGATGTCGTCCGACTGCTACCGATACCTCGAATCCGAATACAAATTCTACTTCTCGTTCGAAAACTCCATCTGCCCCCATTACGCGTCGGAGAAATTATTCCACCCGCTCAATTACTACATGGTCCCGGTGGTTTTCGGCGGCGCGAATTACTCGCAGGTGGCGCCGCCGCATTCCGTGATCGACGCGCTCGGGTTCGAGACCCCCCGGGCCCTGGCCGAGTACCTCCTGTATCTGGACGCCCACCCCGAGGAGTACTTCGAGTACTTCCGCTGGAAGACGGACTTCCTCGTCGTGAAGGAGAACTGGCTGTGCCGCCTCTGTGCCAAGCTGCACCGGGAGGGAGGCGCGGTGCATCTCGCGAGGACGGATCTCTTTCGGTGGTGGGTGCAAGAGGAGAAGTGTCGGTGGTGGCCGTTTCGGAAACACGACCTGTCTGAGTACCTGTGAGTACCGATGAAGACCGGTGACTTGATCGCTTGTCAGGTGCGTAATTTTCGAGGAATCTTTTTTTTTTGTGCTTTGGTTCGACTAAAACTCGAGAACTTTAAGAGGTGATACTTTTTCTTTTTACTTCTTTCGGAACGTCTGCGCGGATTAGTGTGCCGATTCGCCTCGGTGAGGGACGGTGTCCCGTTGGGAAAGGAGGAAACGCTTTCAATCCACTCTGCAGTCGTCGTGGAAAGTAGTGAAAGTGAGTACCGTGTATTCGATGAAGTCCTACATCGGACAATAAATGTCTGTTAAATAATTGTTTTCCCCCGAGTTTCATTTTTTAAAATGCAAGTTTGCTAATTTTCGAATATTCGCAAATTTCTTCAACGAAGAAAGGATGATTCGAAACAATCGTGCCTTAACCTCATTGAGTTTTTTTTTTCTCTGCAAGGGCGGGTTAGTTACATGCTAACGTTAGTAACTGGGAGTCACATTATTCACTTTAACGCTATTTAAAAGAATTGGAACATTTCTGAAGCAGCTGCAAGCGAGTTCATGCAATTAGCATCGATTAGTTTTTAGTTTTTTTTTTCGACGGAACCTGGAAGCTTTTTTTTTATCGAAATTGGTTTTTAATTAATGCAATTTTAAATTATTATTGTAAAAAAATTTTGTGTGGATGATTGTGGAAAAGTGTCGGAAATTTCCGTTGAAACGGGACACTTTTCTAAACGCATTCTAGTAATAATAAAAAATTTTAAAAGGCACGATTGCCAACATTTCCCTCTTCAGTTCTAAGAATAAAATATAAAAATAAAATAATGTAAATAACCAACCATCCGCCAGCACCAATTCTTTTTTTTGTGAGTGTGACCGATGGGACACCCCGCGTACTCGTCGGTGCGTGCGGCGAAACTCCCATCTGTCCGTGCCCGAATCACGTGACTCGCGTTTTTTGTGAGTCACGAGGTCCCGATGCGACACGGCAGGGTGTCGCGTCCGTGGGGCCCCGGCTTTCCCTGCGATTCCCATCAATTTCATTATCATGTTTTGTCCGTTTCTATAATATCGATTATTTTCTCACGCCGACGTGGTCCCGGCGGTTCCATCGCTAATTGTAATCGATCCATCGAGTGATATCAATTCATTTCCGGGATTCTCCGATCGCGAAGCATCGGCTTCATCCGTGGGAATCGGGATGTGCATTCGACAGGCCGACGGATTCTGGATGCGCATTCGACAGGCCGACGGATTCGGGATGCGCATTCGACAGGCCGACGGACTCGGGCGAGACGGAACGGATATCCTCGATGCCCGACGGCGGCGACGTTCCAGCATCGATGCGCGTGGGCTCCGATATCTTGGACGCATTTGACTATCGCCCGACTGCCGGTTCGATAAGGCTCGTCGGGTGGTCTCCGTTATCGCGCTGGGACCTTCCACCACCAGTGAGACGCAGCCGAAGCAGGAGGTCTTCATCAAGGGATCAGAGCCTGCCTCAGCTCTTGGTCCGGATCCATCCTTCCATCCATCCATCCATCCATCCTCTCCATTCTTCCATCCTCTCCATCCTTCCATCCTCTCCATCCTTCCATCCTCCGTTGCGCCAGAACTGCCTAAAATCTCTCTGCGATCGGTTCTATCTTCATATCGGCGGTTCTCGACATGCGCGGCGAGAGCGCCTAAGGATACCGGCTTTTCTCGACCCATCGCTCCGAGACGAGAATGCCCCTCGGCCACGGGCTCTCGAGGATTCCTGGAAAGCTGCTCTCCTCGATTCCAAAGTCTCCGTCGACCGATGCGAATCTGGATTTCGATCTCGGCTTTCGGTCGACCTGTCGAGAGAGAGACACCGGATCCCTCGAGCTTCCGGATCTCGCGGATCCGGCCCGTCTTCGCCGATCGTGCGACTGCTCGTCGATCGTGTCCCCTTTGAATAAAATATTGAACTACTATGGGACTTACCTTGAGTTATTCATTCCTTGATATCGATGCGCTGGCACCAAGGTTCAAGGTATCGGCTGCGAAGCAAATCGATATTTGTAACAAAAATATGAGATTCCTGAGGAGAATCCGTCAACCCACCCTGTCCACCCGCTTTCATTTTTGAGGGGTGGCTCAAGTGAAAAAATCAATCTGGGCGAGAGGGAGAGAGAGAGAGAGAGGGTGCCATCTCACCCATTTCGAGCTCTGGTATTGTTATTTGAGTTCTCTGCAATTCAGAAAGTCACGGCGTGAATGCACGAGGATGTGATGCCATTCCGATGCCATTCCGATGCCAGGCATGGTTAAGTCGAAGCAAGTGTCACGTTTCTGCGCGCGACATTTTATGATTCACGTGTCTGACACGTTCACGTTATACCATCTAAACATATTGAACAAAATAAACACATGTTAAAACTTACATCTAATTCCCACGAGTGTGACGTCAATTTCGAGGGACAATAAACGGTCGGAGCGAGAAAGGAATTTACGCCGCACACGACGTCGAATACCAGTCGAACAACTACGCAGCGACGACTTCCAAATACGGAAAAGAACGTGGGAAAGCGGGAAAGCGGGAAACGGGGAAAGCCCGGATTCCGCGAAGGCCACGCCTGGGGCATCCGCTGGACATCCATCCACCCGATGGACATCCACCCGGCGGACCGGGAACCGGGAATGCCGGAAGCACCCGCGAAAGCTGGCTTTCACCGCTCGACGAGACGCATCGGACGAAAACCTGTCGGTGTCACAAGCGATACCTGCCCTAGGTTACATTTAATTGCGTTATCTCGTCGGTTCGTGCCGTAACGAGGAAGAGGAGGGCCGAATTGCGTTTCGTCCGTCGAAGCGAGCGTTGCCTCTGGGAATTTCGGATCGAATTGAGGGCGCGGTCGTGAGGAAGCGCAAACTCTCCAGAACTAGAGGAGTTTCTGTCCAAAAAAAAAACCCCCAGAATTTTGAAGAAAAATTTGCATTTCGAAAAGGCGCACCGACCTGAGCTGGAAATTGGGTTTGAGGCATTTTCGTCTGGACACAGCAGACAATCCATTGCAGAAATTAAGTCGCATGCATCTTGGGTCGAAACGAAATTTCGTCGCTATCGTCGCATTCTTCTAGTCGCGATGGCATTACAGGGACTCGAATTGCAACGCCCGGACCCAAGAGGACTCCTCGGACCCAAGCGGTCTCCTCGGATGGGAGTTCTAAATTGCACGCGTCGGCAATCTCATTTCGTGGCTTGCCGACCAAGTGCAGAGTACATTTTGGACCATTTTTGCGTTTTACTCACTCCAATTACCCCGATAGCTTATCGGCTCGCATCTTCTGTCCGCTTCGTCTTTCTATAGCGAAAAGTTACCCCACCAAGAGCAGTTTTATTCAACTGGCGCAGTCCAGTGCCGTTCCCGCGGAAACTGAAATTCGTACGTGAACGCAGAAAAGACGCGGAAAGCGATCGAGGCGTGTGAAGTGTGCCCGACGAGAGGAGTCCATCTCATCTGTTTTCCTCGGCAATCCGGTAATGCGAGAAATCAAAGTACGAATCAGCAAACGATTAATCCACCGAAGAGGCCAGAAAGTGGCACCGAGCCCCGCCGTGGAGTGAATCCGGCCCCGAGAAAAATCTCCAACCGCGTTCCGGCAACGGTCCTTCAAAGCGGCACGAGACCAGAAATATCAGAAAGAGAATTGTTGAGTTTCACCCAGCACTGTGGCCCCCCAAGACCTCGACTTCTCCACCTTCGTCTCGGTCAAGCCACAACGTAGAAAAGCAAAGACCCTTTGGATATCGAACCAGTCGAAAGCGATGCGGAGTAATTGAAAAGCCACAACATAGAATTCGAGTGCATTCCTTTATCCGAAAGGATACCCATATTAACTGTTTCCGGATTGGATTCGCACCACTCCCCTTTCGTGGTAAAGTGGAGAACGAGAAAACAAATTTCCAGAGGTTCCGCTTCATCAGGTGATAGACGCAACCACCCACGTGTAACGTGCCACTACCTGCAATCGATGGAAGCGCTCCTACATTGGGGTAAGTATTCAATCCGGAAACAGTGTAGTGTTATGAGTGTGGTGGCGATCCAGATGGGAACCTCCAGCCACAAGAGCTCGGAAGGAAATGGCTACCCCCCCGCAAGACGTCTGGTCTCGTGAGATGCATCCTTCGACTGCGCATGCGCTTGCCTGCACTGAGAATTCCGACTGTCCGGCTGCGACGGGTTTCCTTCACATCTTTTCGCATTGCCCCAGTCTGCGGGCGAGAGCATGCCTCGCCGGTTCGTGTCGACGGACGCAATCGTTTTGGCAGCGACGAAGCGCAATAATGGAAATCTTTACGTAAATACTTCCAAGTAGTTTTAAAAAAAATTCTCAACTTTATACGACTGGAGACGGAACACCGTCAAAATTATCGGCACGATGTTCGCGGGGCACCCAGCGTGTTTAGATGGTCTCGTGATTAAATAAATATAATTGAAGGATTGTGATAAAATATATTCAGTCGGCTTCTTCCCTCACCACCAGGTCATGCAACAAACGCGAAAAAAACGATATTTTCCACTTTTAGGTTTCTTTTCTTCTTTCCTTTCTTCTCGCATCGACCAGTTTCCTCCTCGTCACGAAATACTTAATCCTGTTGAACTCCTGTTGAACTCTGAGGTGAGTCCTCTGTTCTTCACTTTTTGGAACGAACGCCTGCCCTCGCTTGGCTTAAAATGGGCCATACTCGAAAGTGAGTCGGACAAGGGAGGGTCTAGAATAGCACCGTGGTGATGAGACCACAGAATGAGGCATATAATCCAGGAATGTTTATAACCAAAAGAGCCGCCCCTCAGGAGGAATCTTCTCAATTGCGTGGAACAGGTTATGTCTTCAGCCTCTTTGTCAATTCTAGTGTCTCAGGTACCGTTCATCCAGTTTCATTTTTTCCTGGCTGGCCCTCACAAGAGGAAACGTTGAGGAATGAAAAATGTGCATGTCTCGATAGTGTGTCGACCTCCATAGACCTCAGGTGAAAGCGAAAACAGAATCGAAGGCGGTCGAATCGACGAAAAAGTAGTCCATTTTCGGAACGGACCATCACTTCTCACGCGAAGGAGAACGGCAGACAGACCGAGAATGGGGAGAGAAGGAATAAACCACTGCGACAGAGGGTCCTCGCCTCAGAAGCATTCAGAAAAAGGATGCTTGGGTGCTCGAAGGGTCATCGGGTTCCGAGGGGACGGTGAGGAACGACAGCAGGAAATGAGAAATGCACCCGGTACGTCGGGCAGGAGACAATCTAGAGAAGAAAGGGAGACTGCCAAGAGTGATCCAGACTTATCGAACGACTCATGTAGACGTGATCCAGAATAATGAATGGCTGCGACGAGAAGCGAACGATTCCAAGCGACTGCGAGGAACGACCGGTGAAACATCTGGAAAGACTTGGGCAGCGTTCTTCACCCCTCATTCGACCTGTCATCGCGTTCTTCACCTTCACCCCTCATTCGACCTGTTATCGGCCACATCCACGTGATGATGTGATCCCTCCCGTCCCGTTCGCTCTCTCGATCCGAATGTCTGAAAACGTGTTTCCTCGCGACACGTCTCCGTTGACGCAATCGATAACTTCTGATTCTGACGAGGGAAATCGCGTTGCCTCGGTATTTGCTAACAGATGACAGGAGCTTCAAACGAAGACTCCGTCCGAATAAATACCGTACATGACACGACTGCGACAAAATTGCAGGTGCAACATGCCTGATCAGACAGACGATCGAGACGGCAGCCTCGAATGACCCTCCGCCCCCGCAGTCTCGAATGACCCCCCGCCCCCGCACCTCCTCCTCCTTCCCCCCTCCGACTTGCCATCCGATCTCACTACCAGCCGCCCCCCTTCGCCCCCTTCGGAGGGCGGAGCGAGAGAGACCCCCGTCGTTTCCATTCCGGTCAGTCATCTCGTTTCGGTCCGATAGGCTTTTCACATCGCCGTTCCGTTTGCTTACAACTCGCAAAGGAGCACCTCCGTCGGCTGCAGGTATCGATTTGGACGTATGTGAAGATGCCATGATGTAAAAACACGTCGTCCAACTCTTCTCAATGCTTCCAACATCTTTAATGAACCCATTCAACGTGGAAACGTATTACTATTGCACTTGCGAGAGCTGTTTCTTCGCCCACCCGGAACGTGGACACCCTGGATCTCGTCAATGCTGGAACGATCACTGGTGAGGGTGAGGGTTCCGGGTTTCTCAGTTCTGCTTTTGCCGCCCGAATTTTTTATATTTTTTACCAAGGATCCTGAGAAGCGAAACAAAGATCAACAGCGCCAATTTTTTTTTAAAGGGAACTTGCAGGGTCTGGAACCCAAGTCGTCGACGTAACGGCGACAAAGGTTCAAAAAATCGAATCTGGTCTTTAGTATAATTGACTCCGCTTCGCCAGCCTTTTCAGACGCTGGGAGCAACTCGGAAGCACGGAAGACGACGCGTCGATGCCGAAGGACTGTTCCGCGAGAATGAATCGCTAAAAATCGGCCCCGCAGTAATCAACATCAATTCAAGGAATTCGACCAGGGTCTCGTAGCATAGAAATGCAATTATAAGGACTCATGAGCTTCTAGATTGGGTGGGAACTCCACCACAGAATCCATCAAGGACACATCAGAAAGACTTTCTTGAAGACTCTACAAGGGGAGAAGTCCGTTTCGGTTCGTCGTACTCTCAGGTGGTTGTTTCTTTTGCAAGACTACAGGTGATCCCTGGGTGAGACCCGATGAAGCCATTGCTCACAGAGCAGGCAGAACAGAAAAAGCATTTCTCGCAGCGGAGCACACGATTTTGTGACTCTCGGGGATTTCGCGAAATCTGCCCAGCCCGAACGGAACATCGAGGGAAACGAGGAATAGAGCGGAGGACCTCCTAAGATTTATAGAAAGTAGTGCAGAGGTTTTCCCACCCTTTCCAGATCGACGAGAGGGCCGAAGAGATGGGGACCCGGCGAAACGGTCAGACAGCGGACAGACGCGTGGCGCTGCGACGCCAGAGGACGTCAGACGGCCTGGGATTCCGCCTCGCCTTCTGCGCTCTCTTCCTCCTCGCTCTTTTCGTGCTCGGCGGGGTGCTCTGGCGAGGGCTGGGGCCGGCGTCGGGGGGGTTTCAGTATCACTATCGGTATCGATATCGTCGTTCTCGATGAGTCGGGCGGTGATTCGATGCGACTGAATTCCGTTCGATGCTTACTGCTCTGCGATCTTCGCATCACAGTTCAAATAAAAGGAAATCCTTCCTCGACGTGTTCTTCGACTCGGTTATATTCAACTATAATCTCGCAGTTCTGGTGAAGTTGGATGCCAATATCGGTTGGATTTTAGTCCAATTCCGGATTAATTTTGGAATCGTTATCCATAAATTTCAGAAATACCCTGAGTTGCATGAAACGATCGAATGATGATCAAGGGATACATTTCCAACACGACAATAACCACTACCATGGCAACATTTTCTTCAAAAGATTTCCATATACTCTAACACTCTCCTCTCATGCCACGAACATTGTAATCGATCGGAGGTCGGAGTTCGAGATCGACTTGAATGGAGTAGGAGCCATCGTAAAGCGTTGCTGAAGAAAATGTCCGAAGAAAGTCCCACCATGACAACCACTTCGCCCTGGAAGACTTCTACGTCTTACGGCGGGAGCGAGAGAAGACCAAAAAGCGAGACGAGCGAAGGTACACTCGGCGGTGGAGTCAGAGCACGGGAGGGGGATATTCTCGGGGGGGTCGAAGGAGCGAGTGGGTCAAAAGCCGATCGGAAATTAAGGGGATTCGAGGACAGCGTCGATGGAGGGAACATCGATGCTCTCAGCGGGTCAGAAGCCCGTGAAGCCCCAGGTGAAGGGTCTGGAAGCGGAAACCCAAGTGATCTGTCAGGGGGAGCCGATAGTTCGGCAGAGAACACAGCGCCCTCCTACGCCAGAGCGAGTGGCACCTCTGCAACTTCCTCCAACACTGAATCCCTAGATGCTTGGAAGAGAGGAGCAGCGGAATCGGCATCTGATGCTCCCGAAAAATCGAGTGGGGCCGGCTCATCTGGCTCCCCGGTATCTACGTCACAGAGTGAGGAGTCGAAAAAGGCAGGAAAAGAAACGGATCGAGTGAAGCAAACCCTTTCTCAGAAGTTCCTCACTTTCCTCATCCTCTGCGCTGCAATCGGAATGGCACATTGGGTCATCACCTACCAGGCTCCCAAACGCGCGAATTTTCTACTGGGTCTAACTATTCGGTCCACTAATAAAGAGACCGTTTTTTCTAGAATGTGTCCCATCGTAATGAATTCCTTTGGCCTGTATCCACGAGGAAAACTTGGGTGTAACGAACCCAATGGAGGAACTTTTTCCCTGATTCTCCAGGGAGAAGGAGGCGAGATATCACGCAGAGGGCGCAACATTTGTCATGTAGAGATTGCAGCAGATTCATGTCATCTGGTCTTACCTTACAAAAGTTTGATAATTTTATCGATTCAGAAGATGTCGAGAGGGGAGTCGGCGACTGAGGGGCCGTACGAATCGGAGGATTCTGAGTCGTCCTCTGGCAGCGAAGAGACATCCGATGTTGGAAGCGCCGAGGGCGACGAGTCGACGGCAGCAGGCGCCGGCAGCGCGACCGGATCCACCTCTGCGACATCGACGCGGGTCGGACCGGAAGGGGTAGCGGCGGGAGGAAGGGCATCTGGGAGCCGTGGGGCTTCTGGTGCGAATGGAGACTTAGTATCGTCGACCGGGACATCGGGGTCGTCACGATCGATGGCGAGAGAACCGACTCCATCGTCGACAGAATCAAGAACCCCCGAGTTTCGAGCAGCCAGACCGCCAACGATACCGAGGACGCCGTCTCCTCCGCCGCAATTCCCTGCATCCACATCGCGAAGTTCAGAGGCGACACCCAAACCAGAGCCTGCAGAGAGAACCGAGTCTCGTGTTGGAAAGGCAGAACCAAGACGAGAACCACCACCCCCGAGGGAGACGCGACCAAGTCCAACGCCCACGAGAAAGACCCTAGTGTGCAAATGCTTATCCCTCTCCCTTTTCACTCTCCTGATCGTCATTCTTCTCACCTACTTCTGGAAGAAGACGAGGAGCGTGAAAAGGGCAGCGAAATGCGGCTTTGTCTGCCTGATCAAGAAGATCTGGGCCAAGAGCGTGGTTGCGATTGGGTTGTGTGGCTCCATCTATGGACTGTTCGGCTCGACCGGAATTTTCTCCAGCTACTCCTACAGGTGGCATTCCAATAGCAAGGACGTGGACGGAGACTCTGAGTGCAATGGTAACTGGTGCTGGTAAAGTCCATCTCGACGATGAAACTTAGCTTCACATAACATGAGAATTCGGTTCTTTGAAAGCTGTAAGGTGACAATGTAAGAATGGCGAAACGTATTATTTAATGCTGACAAGGTCTGGGCAAATCACCAGAGAGTGTTGGATTTTAAATGATCTAATACAGTTTTACCGACACCCACCCGCTCACTCACGCGCGCGCGCACAGACACACACACACACCAACTCACACCCACGCTAGCGCGTGCAAGCATGCATACACAATATCTTCAAGAGGTGCGCTTTTGCGCAAACACTTCAAAGCCTTCTCCCATTACAAATAATTTTATATTCTATGGACCAAGGCTAGAAGTTAGTCACTCCAAAGAGTTCTATGAGTGATATCCGAAAAACAAAATGGAAGTTCTGTTGAAATCTACCAGCAACAAATTAAATCTCAAGTGCAACTGTAGAGGTAGCACACAACGTTGAGTCCATATTGGCTGCGAGTAGGGGAGGGTGGGACCACTTAGCACTGGGCTGCCCATGAAGGCTCCACATCGGTGCTAGAACGGAAGCCAACATTTTTCACGTCTCAGGATGAGACATCTACCTGAGTTGTTTGAAGAAAAAGCTTCCCATAGCTGATGCGAGATGGCGACTATGTAGGCACTCTTTCAGTGGGAACAGGGAGTGACTCGTTAATTTAAGATCCCAGAACTTCTCCTGCCGTATTTGATCTTTTCCCACAGAAGGGGAATGGAAGACACTGGAATTTCTCCATTGCTTTGCTTAAACAGGTTAAGCAATCCAAGGAGACTCTTGTTAATCGTGGAGGAGGCATGGTTCAAATTCGGGCTTCACTCGACGGTGAGGATAAAAAACTATGCAGTTATTCGATAGTGGAGGCTGCATATGGATCCCCTTCATGGATCATTAGGATCTGGTCTGAAATGATCATCTGGGGCTTACCGACCAGCCCTTCTAATGAGGGAAAGGAGCCTGATGCGTGATGAATCAAATCACAATGTGGATCCAATGGAAAGCAAAAGTGTTCCCAAAGATGACGATCGAAGGAAGTACAACTAGAAGTACTACTCCCTGGAGGATTTCCAGCCGAACCGAGAGCGACTCCCCCAGTAGCACAAAATGTTGGCCCAATGCAGGACCAACATTGGACCAATGTCTTGTGCTATTGGGGAAGGTCTCCGGAAAGGGAACTGAACAATGATGTACCAATATAAAATCGGAATCGAAACCTCTTTTAATAGCCTGAGCGTCAAGCCGCACGTCAGCACTTGACGTTGACACAACGTGGGGCCAAGACACAAGCCTACCCCAGTAGCACCCAATATTGGATCACTATTGCCTGCCAAGGAATATATATATTGGACCATTAATGGGAATACTACCGGGGCCTAATTTGGCCGATATTGGAGCTGTTATTTGCCCGGGGAGGGGGGGGGGGGGTTTCCCAATGGTGGGAACTTTTGTGTCTGTAGTACTGACTGTATTAATATAACTCCCTGCCAAACACGTCTGTCCCTTGGCTGTGCCAGAGACATCGGACATAACAAGGGTTCATTTTCCCCTGATCGTACTGTGTGAAGCATGAAAGGGTGGATTATCTTCTGAATGTACTGTTTAATACAGTCAAGGGAAGATCAACCCTAGTACTGCCCTGTGTCTCCTGTATAACCAACCGACAGACATGTGCTTGGGCAGGAGATCATACTAGTACAGGTAGTACAAGTACTGTAGACAGATACCTCCGCTGGGTAATGCCTAATGCGTATAGCAGCACCAATATCGGCCCAATATGGGGCGGTAGCAATCGAAATAATGGTCCAAGATGAGTGCCAATACTAGGGAAATATGTATATTCCTTGACAGTCGATATTGATCCAATTTGGGGTGCCCCTGAGGTGGGGAAAGTTTGGTAGCATGAATGGCATCTAGCCCGGGGCTCCACCTAAGGAAGGGAAGGGGCAAAGAGAACGAATGTGGTAGAAAAAAATACGTGGGTGGTTCAAATGAAAGCGAGATGAGTGTATTCACAGACAATTGTGGCGCTAAAGTTCATGAACGGTGTCGGTGATCTCCAAGTTGCCGCTCGGTCTGGACTGGCAAACCGACTTCAGAACCCATTCAAACATACAGGCCTCTGAATGGACTTATTGCGATACACATTCGGCATCCTGCGATGTATCTCGGCTGACTTAAATTCCACAGCGTGAAAAGAATCTGTCCACAACTCGCATCTTTCTGGTGCAAGATACACTACCATTTTGAATTCGCTAGGTTATCCACCTAGCACCTAGCACCTAGCACCTAGCACCTGCTGAAAAATGAATGAATTCAGAGAGGTGCCAACTGGACCAAGTCAACATATCAATACCACTGTCAAAGGCAAAACTCATTTTCAGTGGTAAAATTAAAAATGTATCATTTTCATTTAAACCACCCTCGTAAAAAGAAAAGAGTGTTGGGCATTGAAAAAAATACTCAACAAAGTAATGTGAAAAACATTTTCAAAGGCTTTCGATTTCTTCGACCACAACCTCAACTGAGTCCCTTCTCAAGGGACTCAGTAACGTTAGGCTGGGCCTAACCGGAGTACTGTCTTCAGGTCAGGCCTGTGCTTACCTTTTCCCGCTCAAAGAAACTCAATACTCGACATGCGGAGCCCAAGGCCTTATTTAGGGGGGTTCATGAGGTTCAAACCCCCCCCCCCAAATTATCTTCCTTAAATTTTTGCCATACTGCTATTCGTCGGTGTAAACGGTGCAGTACTTGGTCTTTTCTATCTTTAATAGCTCATGATTTATTAAACGCTGCAACTTGCAAGAAAATCCAGATATGTCACGAAGACTTACAATGACAAGAATTTAAAAAAAAGCCAAGGCGCATGCGTCAGACCTCAACCCCCCCCCCCCCGAAATGAAATCCTAGATACGGCCCTGACGGAGCCCATTAGGCCTAAAAGGACGAATCCATGGTCTGCGAGACATCTCGTTGAGGATGTGAGACATCCCAGGTAGCACACAACGTTGGGTCGTTGTCTGGTTGTGGGGGAGCGTGGATCCAAATTGCAGTGAGCTGCCCATGCCCGACATCGTCACTTGGGCGGCAGCCAACATTTGACGTGTCTCAGGAAGAGACATCTATCTCAGTTATTTGAACAAAATTTTTCCCACAGATGATGCGAGATGGCGCCTATGTAGCCGGTATTAGAGTGGTGCGTGTCGAGTGCATGCAGATTCTGACATTTTCGATATCTGAGTGGCTTCAAAGTGAGCGCTCCAAAGGTTCAGGTCTGCATTTCGGGCAGATACAACTTTCAAGCATTAACGAGACGCAGACAAAATATTCTCTGATGACGGTTTTTCCCTCTCGCAGCCGTTTCAGAAGAGGAATCCCCTCCGTGTCCTAGAAGATCGTCGCTATTCGCTTCCCCGCTGTTTTTGCTCTTTTCGCCTTTTTTAGGAAAGTGCCAACACGCTCCCTGTGCTTGGACTGTTGCTTCGCTTTCGGCTCGCTCGATTAATCTCCCAGAACTATCAGGGGGACCGGAAAGTGATGTCGTTTTTTCTAAATCAGTACAGAGCAGTAGCTACTTAACGTTTAACAACACGCGACCCGAAACAAAATTCGACTCTAAACCACCCGTTGGGTTTGCGGAACAGATAGTTGGAAGGGCTAGACAACTTCTACAAGAACTACACTGGACCACGACGAATTGAGTTTTTCTGCTAATTGTTGGATGGTTTCAGGGGGGTCTGACTCGATCTCCGACCTCAGGAGATCGTTGTCCAGTTTCACCGATCGTCCCGAACGATGGTCGTCCGAGAGGTCAAGGTCGCCTCAACGGAATTTTCTGGACCGAAGCTGGCATTTGCGGCCATCCAATACATCTCCATAAACACCACAAATGTTCTTGGTGGCCTCCGTTGCCTTACTTCCCTTACGAAACTCAATATGAAACTCAATACAAAAACTTTACGAAAATAGCATACAATGTCGTAAATGGACCTCTTCGGGAATGTGGCCAGACGTCCTTGCTGACAATTTTGAAAAAAGTTTTGTCATCGAAATATGTATAGCAAAGAAGGGTTCTCTAGGCATCTATAAATGAAATTCAATTAAGGAAAAAACGCCAAAAATAACATTTACATTTAGGTTGCAAAAAAAAATTACTTTCCGGTACCCCGGTAGATGCCTGAATGAGGCATGGAGAACATTGCTGTGGAAGTAGAGTAGTTCGACATTCTCTGTACCAAAGGTGCCTCCGTTAAGAGTCGTGGCACCCAACGTACCCAAGCGTTTCCCAGATGCAAAGAATCATGCAAAATAATATCGATGGAACAGGCTGATACTGCTATTGCGAAAGGAAGCTCATGGTGCTTGATTCATAATTTTTCAATTTCAATCGATCAGGAGTCGTAATGGAGGTAGGGTGCTTGGTCTTCCAGATGTTGCCGAATCATCGATTGATATTAGACAATATCTAGACATTTAATAGTCTGTTTGGACAGTGCTGACTTACCTGCTTGAACCATGCGAACGATGCTAATATTTTCCCCTTCCTACCCTATGGCCCGGGATGGGCAACATCGCCCATCCCGGTGACATTTCCTCGTGGGAGCCAGAACATTATTTATTTGCTGGGGAGACAAGGATGTTCTCACCTCCACTCCCTCCATCGATTCTTTCCATGGACTACTCGACGATATCGATCGGAAACCATCACTGTTTGCCCTTGATAAAATATTAAATCCTTCAAGAAGGAAGTTGGCCTTCAATGGTGCCATGCAAAATATACGAGTATTCAAAGTACTGGAATTGAGGGATTGAGTGAATATTATGTCCTGTTGAATATTTTCATCTGTTTTGTGACTGAGGATATATTTTATTCATTCATAATTTTTTCTGGCTTTTTCTAGCGGTTTTAC
>CAJPEV010003375.1:0-13302 GCA_905338385.1 Darwinula stevensoni | reverse complement strand
GCCCCAGACCTCCCCCCCCCCCCCCCCGAAATGAAATCCTAGATACGGCCCTGACGGAGCCAATTAGGCCTAAAAGGACGAATCCATGGTCTGCGAGACATCTCGTTGAGAATGTGAGACATCCCAGGTAGCACACAACGTTTGGTCGTTGTCTGCTTGTGGGGGAGCGTGGATCCAAATTGCAGTGAGCTGCCCATGCCCGACATCGTCACTTGGGCGGCAGCCGACATTTGACGTGTCTCAGGAAGTGACATCTATCTCAGTTATTTGAACAAAAACTTTTCCCACAGATGATGCGAGATGGCGCCTATGTAGCCGGTATTAGAGTGGTGCGTGTCGAGTGCATGCAGATTCTGACATTTTCGCCATCTGAGTGGCTTCAAAGTGAGAGCTCCAAAGGTTCAGGTCTGCATTTCGGGCAGATACAACTTTCAAGCATTAACGAGACGCAGACAAAATATTCTCTGATGATGGTTTTTCCCTCTCGCAGCCATTTCAGAAGAGGAATCCCCTCCGTGTCCTAGAAGATCGTCGCTATTCGCTTCCCCGCTGTTTTTGCTCTTTTCGCCTTTTTTAGGAAAGTGCCAACACGCTCCCTGTGCTTGGACTGCTGCTTCGCTTTCGGCTCGCTCGATTAATCTCCCAGAACTATCAGGGGGACCGGAAAGTAATGTCGTTTTTTCTGTTAGTCATGTCTCGTCATCGATGAATTGCAAATTGTTGTGCGCTGGGCTTTGTTTTAAGCTGAGATTTGGTGGGCAACCCAAACGCCTTATCTATCAACCTTCCCGATCTGTTGAAGATGTTCTTGAACACTGGACCACGACGAATTGAGTTTTTCTGCTAATTGTTGGATGGTTTGAGGGGGGTCTGACTCGATCTCCGACCTCGGGAGATCGTTGTCCAGTTTCACCGATCGTCCCGAACGATGGTCGTCCGAGAGGTCAAGGTCGCCTCAACGGGATTTTCTGGACCGAAGCTGGCATTTGCGGCCATCCAATACATCTCCATAAACACCACAAATGTTCTTGGTGGCCTCCGTTGCCTTACTTCCCTTACGAAACTCAATATGAAACTCAATACGAAAACTTTACGAAAATAGCATACAATGTCGTAAATGGACCTCTTCAGGAATGTGGCCAGACGTCTTTGCTGACAATTTTGAAAAAAGTTTTTCATCGAAATATGTATAGCAAAGAAGGGTTCTCTAGGCATCTATAAATGAAATTCAATTAAGGAAAAAACGCCCAAAATAACGTTTACATTTGGGTTACAAAAAAACGACATTACTTTCCGGTACCCCGGTAGATGCCTGAATGAGGCATGGAGAACATTGCTGTGGAAGTAGAGTAGTTCGACATTCTCTGTACCAAAGGTGCCTCCGTTAAGAGTCGTGGCACCCAACGTACCCAAGCGTTTCCCAGATGCAAAGAATCATGCAAAATAATATCGATGGAACAGGCTGATACTGCTATTGCGAAAAGAAGCTCATGGTGCTTGATTCATAATTTTTCACTTTCAATCGTTCAGGAGTCGTAATGGAGGTAGGGTGCTTGGTCTTCCAGATGTTGCGGAATCATCGATTGATATTAGACAATATTTTGACATTTAATAATCTGTTTGGACAGTGCTGACTTACCTGCTGAAGCATGCGAACGATGTTAATATTTTCCCCATCCTACCCTATGGGCCGGGATGGGCAACATCGCCAATCCCGGTGACATTTTCTCGTGGGAGCCAGAACATTATTTATTTGCTGGGGAGACAAGGATGTTCTCACCTCCACTCCCTCCATCGATTCTTTCCATGGACTACTCGACGATATCGATCGGAAACCGTCACTGTTTGCCCTTGATAAAATATTAAATCCTTCAAGAAGGAAGCTGGCCTTCAATGGTGCCATGCAAAGTATACGAGTATTCAAAGTACTGGAATTGAGGGATTGAGTGAATATTATGTCCTGTTGAATATTTTCATCTGTTTTGTGACTGAGGATATATTTTATTCATTCATAATTTTTTCTGGCTTTTTCTAGCGGTTTTACGTGCGTTCTGGCCTGATCTGGAACAAAGCTGAGCATTGACTACATGTTTACTAAGAGGGTCAGCTTCTAAGATATTTTCCTGAAATTCATCTTGATTGGAATGAAGGTGTTGTTGATGCACATGTTCATCAGTGAATGGATTAAACGAATCCCAAAGAGGAGGTTTAATTCATGGTTTAGGAATAAAGAAATCCTGAACACCAACTAATGTAAAAGAGTGTCTCAAGATTGAGATATATTCTTCTCGTCCAAATGTTCTAAATTGGACCTCAATCGAGTCTGATAAAAAGTTATCAATGTTCAAAAGGTGCCCAGGTCNCCCCCCCCCCCCCCGAAATGAAATCCTAGATACGGCCCTGACGGAGCCCATTAGGCCTAAAAGGACGAATCCATGGTCTGCGAGACATCTCGTTGAGGATGTGAGACATCCCAGGTAGCACACAACGTTGGGTCGTTGTCTGGTTGTGGGGGAGCGTGGATCCAAATTGCAGTGAGCTGCCCATGCCCGACATCGTCACTTGGGCGGCAGCCAACATTTGACGTGTCTCAGGAAGAGACATCTATCTCAGTTATTTGAACAAAATTTTTCCCACAGATGATGCGAGATGGCGCCTATGTAGCCGGTATTAGAGTGGTGCGTGTCGAGTGCATGCAGATTCTGACATTTTCGATATCTGAGTGGCTTCAAAGTGAGCGCTCCAAAGGTTCAGGTCTGCATTTCGGGCAGATACAACTTTCAAGCATTAACGAGACGCAGACAAAATATTCTCTGATGACGGTTTTTCCCTCTCGCAGCCGTTTCAGAAGAGGAATCCCCTCCGTGTCCTAGAAGATCGTCGCTATTCGCTTCCCCGCTGTTTTTGCTCTTTTCGCCTTTTTTAGGAAAGTGCCAACACGCTCCCTGTGCTTGGACTGCTGCTTCGCTTTCGGCTCGCTCGATTAATCTCCCAGAACTATCAGGGGGACCGGAAAGTGATGTCGTTTTTTCTATTAGTCATGTCTCGTCATCGATGAATTGCAAATTGTTGTGCGCTGGGCTTTGTTTTAAGCTGAGATTTGGTGGGCAACCCAAACGCCTTGTCTATCAACCTTCCCGATCTGTTGAAGATGTTCTTGAGCACTGGACCACAAAGAATTGAGTTTTTCTGCTAATTGTTGGATGGTTTGAGGGGGGTCTGACTCGATCTCCGACCTCGGGAGATCGTTGTCCAGTTTCACCGGTCGTCCCGAACGATGGTCGTCCGAGAGGTCAAGGTCGCCTCAACGGAATTTTCTGGACCGAAGCTGGCATTTGCGGTCATCCAATACATCTCCATAAACACCACAAATGTTCTTGGTGGCCTCCGTTGCCTTACGTCCCTTACGAAACTCAATATAAAACTCAATACGAAAACTTTACGAAAATAGCATACAATGTCGTAAATGGACCTCTTCAGGAATGTAGCCAGACGTCTTTGCTGACAATTTTGAAAAAAGTTTTGTCATCGAAATGTGTATAGCTTCTTCCCAAGAGATCCGTAGATATTTACTTTAAGTTAATTCCTTTTTTGCGGGTTTTATTGCAAATGTAAACCCAATGTTTTTTTGCTGTAATGAAAGGCCATGGGGCCATCTACGGACTTACTCCCATGGAGAACATTGCTGTGGAAGTAGAGTAGTTCGACATTCTCTGTACCAAAGGTGCCTCCGTTAAGAGTCGTGGCACCCAACGTACCCATATTACTTTCCGGTACCCCGGTAGATGCCTGAATGAGGCATGGAGAACATTGCTGTGGAAGTAGAGTAGTTCGACATTCTCTGTACCAAAGGTGCCTCCGTTAAGAGTCGTGGCACCCAACGTACCCAAGCGTTTCCCAGATGCAAAGAATCATGCAAAATAATATCGATGGAACAGGCTGATACTGCTATTGCGAAAAGAAGCTCATGGTGCTTGATTCATAATTTTTCACTTTCAATCGTTCAGGAGTCGTAATGGAGGTAGGGTGCTTGGTCTTCCAGATGTTGCGGAATCATCGATTGATATTAGACAATATTTTGACATTTAATAATCTGTTTGGACAGTGCTGACTTACCTGCTGAAGCATGCGAACGATGTTAATATTTTCCCCATCCTACCCTATGGGCCGGGATGGGCAACATCGCCAATCCCGGTGACATTTTCTCGTGGGAGCCAGAACATTATTTATTTGCTGGGGAGACAAGGATGTTCTCACCTCCACTCCCTCCATCGATTCTTTCCATGGACTACTCGACGATATCGATCGGAAACCGTCACTGTTTGCCCTTGATAAAATATTAAATCCTTCAAGAAGGAAGCTGGCCTTCAATGGTGCCATGCAAAGATATGCTCATAAGTTTCATGACCTTAACTCCCTAACTCACTTATAATACAGGACAACTTATAAAAGTAGACAAAACACTGACTCCTATATAAAATAAGTAAGTATTAAAAAAGACCGAAAAAGATCGGGTTTTACATGCGTTCTGGCCTGATCCGGAACAAAGCTGAGCATTGACTACGTGTTTACTAAGAGGGTCAGCTTCTAATATATTTTCCTGAAATTCATCTTGATTGGAATGAAGGTGTTGTTGATGCACATGTTCATCAGTGAATGGATTAAATGAATCCCAAAGAGAAGGTTTAATTCATGGTTTAGGAATAAAGAAATCCTGAACACCAACTAATGTAAAAGAGTGTCTCAAGATTGAGATATATTCTTCTCGTCCAAATGTTCTAAATTGGACCTCAATCGAGTCTGATAAAAAGTTATTAATGTTCAAAAGGTGCCCAGGTCTTTAGACGCACTGTCTATATCGGGCTCACCTTGTTTAGATATTCCTTCTTCACTCATTATTTGCTTCATGAGTGAGGTACCACGAGTGTGCCAAAATTACAAACAAAGCTTTGTTCCTTACATTACTTGGCCTCATTTTTTGCCTTGCGGGCTGAATGTGCACGACAAATTTCTTATACCCTCATTCGTGATCGATTTGTCAAAAGCAATTGCGAAGGAAACACCAACATCTCTTGCGGATGGTGTCAACGTTTTTTGGGAAAAAGGGAACACAAAAAGGTCAATGAGAATAACTATTTTTGGCAATTATGGTTCGCGCTAACAAAAGGAAAGCGATCGTCTCTCATTGGACAAGGAAAACATGAAATAAGCCATAAAAACGATTGGAACGAGATGGTATGATTAAGCAACGACTTTTGGTGAGTCTCTGGAGATAGAATGAAGCAGGAATATTCTGGAACTTATCGTCTCTCATTGGACAAGGAAAACATGAAATAAGCCATAAAAACGATTGGAACGAGATGGCATGATTAAGCAACGACTTTTGGTGAGTCTCTGGAGATAGAATGAAGCAGGAATATTCTGGAACTCTCCTCAGTTTTAAGACTTTCTCGAATCCTTTTCATATACATGCAAACGAAGAACTCATTTACATTTTAAGTGTTATTCCTTTTTATCCATGGTCAATTACCTCCCCACCACCACTAGCAAACGAACGACTATCTGTGCGTTATCTGCTGCATGGAAGAAACAAAGAAAAGCTTCTCTTTTTCCTTTCAGAGAAGACTGGTGGTGGAAGAGGAACGAGGATTCGGAATATCTTCAGGAGGGAATGGAGGACCTTTTTAGGAATTTTGAGAAATAAGAGCGTTTCTTTGTTCAAAACTTTCCCCCCACTCTTTGAATCGAAATGTGCCTCTGAATGCAGATAAAATTCATGGAAGTCTACATCCACGACAAAAGGGTACCATTCTCAGGAGTTTTCAGCGCTTTTGGAGGCGAAAGGATCACCATGTATGAAAACTCACCTGCAATAGTCCGTATCCGTCCTCAGTTCCTATCTCAACTTGACAGGAAAGAAGATCCCTGCAGGAAGGAGTCCGACTATAGCTATGGCAAGGTCTGTAGAGCACAAATTTATAGATGTCAGAGCACAATTAGGGAAATAGCGAGTGCATTTCAGGACATTTTCAGCAATTTTATTGTGCATTTTCCCACTGATATTGGTGTGATTAAAGTGCATGGAAATTTGCTTCTGGAAGAGAGTTCCATCGGATTCGTGTCTCCCGTGCCTAAATCATCAGCTTCTGCCAAAGGATGAAGATGCTTCAAAACCGAAATGCACTGTTGCTGAAGGCGAAGTCATGCAATTATACATTTTAGAGGAGCATATTGCAGAAAGGAAGACTAATTGTAGCCGTCCAGTTCGATGCGAATACACTGAGAATTATGTCTTCTCCAGCCCTGTTTCTGGAAGTGGGACTCGGACTGACTGTTATTCGAATTTCCATCAAATCGGGCTAAGAAAGGATCCTGGGGACAATTTTCAAGGGGGACTGATTTCGCTGGCCTAGATAGGCCTAGGCTAGGTTCCGTGCTGGACACATACTACAAATGCTTCACTCTTTCCTTGAATGAGAGCATCGTGCCAGGAACGCGAACATTCAGCATGAGCTCCTTTGAGTTCAACTTTTCGGCGATTATGTCATTTGAAGATGAGGTAAGTAAGAATTTTTAAATATTTTGATAGAAACTGCCCAACCCTCACTCATTCAAATCAAGACTACCCAAGCAGCACTATACACTGTAGCGTTTAATGACTTAATCAATGAACGTTTTAATGTGTTGTCAACGTTCCATGAGCGTCTTTGGGAACGTTCCTTGACTGTTCAAATGTCTGGAACTCGGAACGTTCAATACCAGTTCAAGTTATGTGTTCCCTGAACATCCAGGACATGAATGTTCCCAAACAGTGCCAGAGGGTTGCATTCGTCCCAAGTAAAGATCTGCTCCCGTGACTAGGGTCATATTCAATCGCGTAATCAATTATTCTGGTTGAGAGTACTACCTTTCCTCATTTGGGAATATTAGTATCCCGATCTTCGCGTGAAGGTGAGATCCTTCCTCTAACCAGAACTCTCTCTGAAATATCTATCAGACGAGCAGTTCTTCTTCGCCTTTGAATGCTTGTGGAGGTGGAGTTAGGAAATAGAAAATTGTCTCTCCACAGTAAAATTAAGGCTCTCTCAGCTCGAATTAGCCTTTATAGAGGTGCGATGATACATATTACCCATTCAAGCATCCTCCTCCTCCTCCTTATGACTGCGGTGCCTCATTAGACCGATTTGTTGACGAATTCTAATGTATTCCTCTGTGGTGTCTGGGTGGGAAAAAGATCGATCACCTTAAGGAAAGTATTGGAAATAGTTACAGCTTTACAGGAAGACCTCGTTATTTCGATATCGGATACTTCGAAGTCACCTACGTTCCCCGTCCGAGAGGATAGCGATTTGTATGCTTCATGGTATGCATAATTCGAAATACAGATATGAATTTCGAGGGCATTTTCTGGTTCCTTGAGCTATAAACTCAGAAACGTGTTCGTTTAATTCGAAGGACGCTTTTCCCTACGACCTTACGACCTACGGATAACCTGTTTCAAATTTCGCACTCTAAATGACTGCTAAGCCAGTTAATCCCCTTGGAAACTTCATTTTTCTATTTAAAAGAATTCTAAATATACACTAACGCCCCTTTAACTAAACCTCCCCCTCCCTACCCTTACCTATCTCATTCACACCTTGTTCGAACTTCAGTAAAAAAAAAAACTTTGCATAGTGGCAGCACAGTCTCTCTCTCCCCCTCTCTCGGTGTTGTTAGTGAGACGGGAGTGAATGTGCCATGGCGAACAAGGGGAAGTGCAAAGAGTTAAGTATTTCACAGAAGTTGGAAGTTATTTGTGAAGTGGAAAAGAAAGAAAAATCGAAGATTGATATATCCCAAAAGAATTCGGCATACCGCTTTCAGCTCTGCCCACGTTCCTTAAAAATCGCGGCACCATTGAAAAGCTGGCAGAAGGTGGCCATGAAACCAACAAAAGGAAGAGAATATGAGGATTTAGAAAGTGAGTTGTTCGAGTGGTTCTGCCAAGCGAGATCAAATAACATGCTCGTTAAAGAGAAGGCCGATAGCATCGCCGTGAAATTAGGAACTGATTTCAAGTGCTCAAATGGATGGCTGCAGCGATTCCAAGATCGCCACAATATTGCCTCGTTGTGTGTCCGAGGTGAAGTTTCGTCAGTCGACGTTGTGACCGCTGAGAATCGCCTTGAAAGTGTAAGACCGATCCTACAGAATTACACACCGAGGGACACATTCAATTTGGATGAAACGAGTTTGATTTACAATTTGCTGCCAGATCGGACCCTGGCCCTACAAGGCGAGAACTGTCATGGTGGGAAGAGAAGTAAAGAAAGAATCACTGTGATGCTGTGTTGCAACGCTGACGGCACCGAAAAGCTAAGGCTTCTGGTGGTAGGGAGATTTGAGAATCCACGGTGCATGAAGGGAGTGAAAAATCTTCAATGCGATTACAAGGCAAACAAAAGTGCATGGGTGACTGCAAAATTATTCCGGGACTGGCTGTTAGGGTTTGAACGGAGAATGGCATGTCAGAACCAGAAAGTCCTTTTAATTATGGACCGCTGTTCAGCGCACAACTGCGAGGGCCTACAACTGAAAAACGTGCGTGTCCTGTTTCTACCCGCCAATACAACAAGCTACATGCAGCCATTGGATCAGGGCATCATCAATCACCTGAAGGTGACACACCGGAAGCGGTTGGTTACCTTTTGCGCGAGTTGGAAAGGAATATTCCCGTGAGGGAAATCAGGAAGTGGAATGTACAAGATGCAATTCGTAATGCCGTTGCCGCATGGGATGATATTCCATCTCGTGTAGTCCAAAACTGTTTCGCAAAGGGAGGCTTTGGGTATGACAGCAAAACTGAAAACGATAATGCGGAACGAGATGACAAGGATTGGACTGTCTTACAGGGCAAAACGAATTGCCCCGCCAGCTTTCAGGAGTTCGTAGATATCGATGTGGAAATGGCAGTTATGGCTGGAGTAGAAGCGGCGACTTAAGTTGCGCCACATGAAAACGAAAACACCCATGTGGACACGGAGATCGAGGTGAGCAGCGAGGAGGAGGAAGAGGAGCCTGCCAGCGCACCAGTCTCGCTCTACGAGGCGTTCACAGCTCTAGCGACACTCGAGCGCGTGATGAAAGACCAAGCTGCGTATGAGAGGAGTATGCGGATGAGAGTGTAATTAAGGCAATGGAGAGAATGTGAGAATTTGTTCATGAGCAATATGAAAAACTTTGAAGCAATCAACAATGTATGCATTTCTCAAGAAACAATTAGAATAAAAGCAAAAGGTGTTGTTTCACAAAATTCTTTTTTTTTTACTTCTGCCGTGACATCACTCATTAACATGTGTTAATTATTGTTGAAATTTTCAATGTGTTATTGCAACAGTGAAATTACAAATATTGAAAACCAGGTATTTCCTTTATTACGCATGAAAAGTTGTATTACAGCTGAGGGGCGCGTGGGCTGAATAGTACTATATTACAAAGTAACAATGGCCAAACCGGATAATTCGAACCCGCTTATTTCGAAGTCGGGATTTTTTGGTCCCCTGGATTTCTAATTAACAAGGTTTTCCTATATAAGGTACTGACTATCTATATCGGTTACGTTGGCGTCATCTAGCGTCGATTGTGCGAACCTTCTTCTGTTTCCAGCCACTGTCAGATGGATACAACAGTTGTGCTCACGAAAAGCGCTTCTTTAATGTTCAACGAACGTGCGTCAATGATGTCATGCATTGGAGATCGAACGGCACCTTAATTAAGCGTCCAAAAGCTGCTCATCCTTGATCCTTGAACGTCAAAGAACCTCTTTGAGCCGGAGCTGAGCATCCTCCTGAACGTTATTGTGCTGCTTGGATGGTCTAGGTTCGTAAGCAAAGTCTATATTAATATTATCAGAGAGCGTGCTTCGAACTTCCCTCGTTTTCATCACGAATAGAAGAAAACACTGAAAGGAACAGGAAGACATTGAAAACTAAGGCTTACAGGCTCTTCTTGTGCTGTTGTTCCTTAATATTTCCATGGATATTCAATTTTCATTCAAAGACAAATTCAGGAAGGGCAGGTTTTACATCTGAAAATTTCCAGACGAAGCTTCCATACAGGAAGGAGTAAAGAGCACTTTTTGGTATTTAGTGAACCTAGAGCACTCTCATTGGTCTTTTCCCCCCTGCTTCATCCCGAATGCACATTTGAACAGGAGTCATACATGGAGGTTCACATCCACGACCAAAAGGAGCCTTTCTCCAGCATATTTGGCACTTTTTGAGGCGAAAATTTCGATGTATATCCCGACTCTCCTTCAATTGTGTATATTCGTCCTGAAGTCTTATCTCAACTACCCAGGGAGGAAAAACCTTGCTTCGAGGACCCTCCACATGAGAAGAGCTACATCAAAGTCAGTTGAACACGAGTGGCAAAAATTTGGTCTTGGGAAGAAATTTGGACGTGTGAATCTTCGTTGAGCTCATTCTTGACCATTCACTTTTTTTGTTATTGATATATATATATATATATATATATTTTTTTTTTCATAGTGCATGGAGAAATGCTTCTGGGAGAAGGTTCAATTGAATCCAAGTCTTACTTGCCTAGATCATCAGCTTCTGCCGAAGGAACAGGAAGCGAAGAAAAATATATGCACCAGTGTCGACGATGAAAAAAAACCATTGGAAATTTTGAAGATGCTCTTGGATGAGAAGAAGTGGAATCGGAACTCGCCGAAAAACATGACTGGTTGTCCCTGCCCAGTTCCCTGCAAATACACAAAATATCACGTATTCTCCAGCACATGCAAAGAGAATTGGACTGGAATGTACTTCACCTTTCCATCCGATCGAGTTTGGAGCACGCCCTTCCCTATTTATAAACACATCGTGCTTGCCGGAATCGTAGCAACTAAAGTTTTCACTCAATAGGTGCCTCATTTCATCGAGATGCAAAAGATGAGCCTGGAGGGTCTGCTGGCGAACATCGGCGGGATCGTTGGAGTCTGCCTTGGCATCTCTGCCATGTCCAGCTTCGATCTACTTTCAGATGTCATCTCTTTTCTCTGGGTCACCTCAAAGGGAAAGCTTGCAAAGAGAGTCAACGAGAAGTTTTGAATCCACCCTATACATGGAAAATGTCCCCATTTATTTGTATTCATCTGCTTTATCCTTGTGGATATCCATTATGGTTATTCTTAAATTGATACCTGTAGCTTCATCCATTGTGTGGTCATCTTTCCCATCATTGGATAATCCTTTAACAATCGCAGGCATACCTTAGAAAAATTAATGAAATATGTGTGCAGCAGAACAAGCCAGCATCACAAAGGTTCATTCCATGATTTCCATTCTGACCAATATGCAATTCCCCTTGTCAATCAAAGGAAGCAAACGTTTGCAACACACCTTAAGATCATTTTTCAACGATTTCTTGATGAAGCCCAGCTATTTTGAAAAAAATGTAATGGAACCTGCCATGCACAGTTAGGCATCTGCTCATTGGACTGATTGCAATTTTGAATTTGTAGAGAACAATTGTGAGAAGAGAAACCATCTTTTCTCCAAAACTGCCCAGTCAAAAATTTTCGTTTCTTTATCTTCGGGCCATAGTTGGGGAGTTGGCCCATTTTCGGCGAATGATTGCCCGGCCAACTCACTTGTGAGTCACTTGTGAGTTGGCAGGTCAATTATTGGTGAATAACGATGAAGATGAGTCAATATGTTGCTGAGAAGGTTCCAAAAACCGCTGGGAGATGGAGCCAAAGTGGTCGGAGTGGGGAGTCGCTTCCCGGATACTGCAGAAAAGAGTCCCCCGTCCATTTGGCAAGGTTCCCTATGGTTTCTCACATAGATCTCAGAAGGAAACAATTGAATTTCTTTTAAAATTTCCATGAAGATGTAACCTATCCCTGAAATAAACCAGGAAATTCCGGCCCGGAGTTCCATGTGAGTTCCTTCTACTTTGATCAATAGGCCACGCGACTACGTTTGTGTCGCTTACAGATATTGCCTTCTATGTTCTATAATGTGTAAGTTGTGTTTGGCTTCCTGTGGGAAACAGACACCCTTGCAGTCCCATATGGTGTTCGGTTCTGGATGCCATAGCATCCGGAAGAGTTATTGCTTGGAATTCTCTTGGGGATAGGAGTGTACATGTATGTACCTTTGGTAAGGTTCTGCTGCTTCACCTCTACCAGATGAAGGAGCAGTAAGGGGTCAAAATCTGCGTTCTCATCACTCTAAGAAACATAATGCTGAGGTTGCGCACTTACGTAGGTTTTTATCCGACATCTCTTACGCATTGTGAAAAGTCCGCTGCAGATTGGGACATGTGCAGTTTCCCAAGAATGAGCCAATGTTGGCCCAACAGTATAGGCCCGACTATATGGCGGCTTAAACCAACCGTGAGGTAACCATATACCTGCGATGGCCCAACTACGGCTTATATACGCTTCGACGAAAAGCCATCGATGGCCCGATAAAAAATGTTTGACTGAGTGGTATTTGGCAGAAACATCCCAACCTCTGAATTTGCTTCCCAAACAACTGAAAGAAAAAAAAAATTAATGCGAAATGCACGAGAGCGTGTTTTACGTTCAGGAAGAAGAATTTTTGCGTTGTCTACTCATCCTGGGTCAAATTTTTTTAGCGGGTCATTAATGGCCTTATTTGGGCCATCACTGGGAAAAGGGGCACTCGGATAGGTGAAGCCGACATATAGTCGTGCATGTCCCTCTGCCTCTTCACCGAATATGGAGCCTTCCTCTTGAGAAATCCTTACTCCCGACCTGGACCGTGTGGCTCAAAAGACAGTTGCCAAATGTGAATTAGCGGAGATGCTCAAAATGCTGCCCCTGAACTGGAATGCAGTGATTTACACGACGGTTAAGTTCATCTCAGACGGTTACAAGTGTTGCTGGGGCAATTTCTGGTCCACTGGTCCAGTGCCATGGCCCTGGCCAGTCCCATGGATCGCCTGACCACATGCCCCTCCACTTTTTTCTCAGGGACTATGAAACCTATGTGAAACAGCGTGTGTTCATGACGAAACCAGTGTCCCACGATGGACTGAAAGACTGAATTACACGTGCAATTCAGGAAATTACCCCAGCAATAATAGCAGCTTTCCTAGATGAACTTCCCAAGTAACACAGTATATTGATGAAACGTTTCCGAAATGTTGCCTATGTTGCTCTATGTTGCAAGTTGTTGTACAACATCGAGAAAACATTGCTTCAATGTTTTCACTTGGAATGTTGCTGCGGCACTTCTACGAATGACATTGCAACATTAGCTATCAACATTGAGAGAATGTTGA
>CAJPEV010003374.1:0-20751 GCA_905338385.1 Darwinula stevensoni | reverse complement strand
TACTCCGAACTGAAAGTGGAAGTGGAACAGTTGTGCGGAATGAAGACCACCATAGTTCCGATCATCATAGGCACAACTGGCGTTGTCCTGAAAGACCTCAAGGGACATGTCAGGAAGCTGGAGTGTGAAATATCACTCGATATCCTCCAGCGTACAGCAATCTTGGGCACGGCCAGCATCCTTCGCCGTGTCCTTCAGAATTAGGCGAGTATGAGGTCTGGGATGTGGTTCATCCCCCCTCATATCTCCAATACCGGCAGGTGCCGTGGAAGGATTTATTTATATTATAATAGAAGACTATTCAATATTAGAAGTTCTTGAGTAAAGAATTTCTATTGAGGGGTTCTGAAGAACGCTTTCATCTGGGCTCATGGAGGAATTCTACAGATCCTCAACTATTGATCTGCCGTTCCCATGGAGATAAGTTTAGGTATATGCTTATTCATAACGAGAGGCACAACACAGGCATTCCGAGTCGGGTTTCCTTAAGAATTCTGCCAATTTTTAGTGATGTACTGAGCTGGTTTTTTTAATTTATTTTATTTATTTATTTTTTTTTGTTACTGGGAAGGTTCTAGGATTCCTAGGCACACGGTAGACCTAGCTAATGCTATGCGGATGCTTTGAAGATAAGTGTCAAGGTCTGGAAGTGAGCGTGACGCATGCAGGAATTTAGAGCAGGCACTCATCGTGAGCGTTACTAGAAAGTAATTCGCCGTTGGTCGTGAGAGACTTATTGATTGGAACAAGAAAAAAGGGAAAGAATTGTTGAGACCCTGCCAGTTGAGTTGAGTCTCGACTGTCCGGGAAAGGATTTCGATGTGGCTCCGATTAACATTCGGACACCCTGACTTCTCCTCCCCCTCTCTGTATCATGCGTTAAGGCCGAGTTTATACTCGTGCAGTACAGCATGCTGGATGCTGCAACTGCATACTATCCAATGCAACATGTCCTTATTGTATCGGTTTTTGCCGCTGATGTAAGTGCTGTACAGCACGAGTATGAATTTGGCCTAACACGATCCACGTTGAGTCACATCCGTGGTCATGATGGACGAGTACGGTCGTGATTCTGGTGAATCATAGATACGCATGAATGTGAGTGAAGAGGTTTTTATTCGCGATCACAGGAGAACGTGAGTCGAAAATCACTTATGCGCGTACACCTCAAATAAGGCCCGCAAGGGGAACACAAGGGAAAGTGGAACTGTTAGAATCTTAATTAAAATTCAGTGATTGTTTCTGTAATAATGCTAAATTGGCACGTCTGGGTACAACTACTCTGTTGGAGGTGTTAGCGCGAGCTTTCCTAAGTCCAGGGAATCTCGGTTGGATACGGCCAATATTCCCAATAATACTCGTAGAAGCCTTCGTCAGTCACATCCAGATGCATCACGCCGTTTATAAATCCAACAAGATAGTATTTTTATACTTGAAACAGGCTATTGAAAGTAATTCTAGTTTGAGTTTTCTCTGCAATATTTCAAATAAGAAAGCTGCTTTTACGTACCGCAATTGCAGTTTTTTCTTCACGATTATTATGTAACTAGTGAGCAGCGTATCATCATGCAAGATAACTATTATGAGTTTCGGCCAAGAAAACAAAACTTTGTCCCATTGTGCAACGGCGAAGAGTGGGCAGATCAAGGAGTCTTGTCAATACAACTAAGGAATATTTTGTTGTTGCCAAAATGAGGATGTTGAAACAGGATACAACCGATGATTGGACGCCATTGAGGACGACTTAAATATAGTACCGCAGATGCGTCATGTTGCAGATGAGGCATGACGAAAGCATTTGCGAAGAACAGGCGGATGCCTCTGTTAGTGCATGCTCTCATCTTTCCGATAAGATAAATACCCTCTCACTTTCCGGATGACTTCATTGCAATGGCAGGCAAAGGTTAGACAGTTAAACTTGAAGCTCATACATTCCACAATCGTGCCATTTAGCTGCCTTTGTAAGGGGATTCGTATTCGTCCTTTGAGTCTTTTTGAGTTTTGACCGAAGAGGTGAATTTTTGAACCGATTACTCAACTCAGTATAATACTGCATTGCGAAATGAAGTGCATTATTATTATTTTTTTATTTTTCATTACAATGTTTTAACTTGCACGATAATGCTGTAATTGATGATTCCCTCCTATGTAAATATTTGGTCAAAAATAGTCAAAGTTTGCAACGACAACGTCGCGTCAGACAAAAGAAAGCAAACCGAATGAGTTTTAAAAGATGATGGCGCGCGCTGCAAGAATTCATCATTATATTCGTAATTTACCAGAAAAACCACTTCACATTATGAAGAAGTACCTTCGCCGCTCATAGGGTAATTACAGCCATGTCAATGCGCTATTATGTGATTTAATATTGGTTTGCTCATGTCAATTCAGTTGTCTGATCAAAGGCTGAAATATGGATAGGCACATAGGTCAAAAACGCTCAACGAACTTCGCCGATGTATTGAAGACATTCCTACCGAATAAACTCGGGAAAGGGTCATAGAGGGCTAAAAGGGCTGCAACCCACTACAGTTCTTGTTTCATATCATAAAAAATGTTTACCCATGTAACCCACTAATCCAAGATGCCAATGTATATGAAAAAAGGTATTGCACACTCAATAGGAATGTCAGATGTGACAACAGATGGGTCACACACACTTGGCTGGAGCAGGGGTTGTGACAAAAAATTGTGGTTATGATGCATGGAAGTGAACTTGCATCAAAGAAAATATCTGAAATCTGTTCAGTAATTTACACATGCATAGACTAGTTTCTTTCATTTTTTTGGAATAGGATGTGTTGCACATAATGATGCAGAACCTTGAAAATAAGAGGCAGAAAGATACACCAAGCAATCACTAATAAAGTTGGTCATGGAAAATTTTAACTTCTTGCTTCCACTGTGGTTGATGGTAGCAGTAGCAGATACAAAAATGTTTCATAGTAGGATGGTTCCCAAGTTCCTACCTAACCCCCCCAACCACCACTCCCTGGCCTATTGCCTTTTCCATTTTTTGTCTGCAGTAAAAACTTGAATATCTATTTCACTGGCCCCAATAAAATTTAATGTAGGTGCTTCAAAAAAAAAAATGTAATGCTAATCTGGCCATGAGGCCAGGTTATGTCCTCCCACCATAGGGGGAAATGTGCATAGTGTAGAATTGTGAAATATGACTTTCAGGTAATGTTTTGGGTAAACAAGAGATCAAGGCCCCATCAATGGTGTGTAACATAATACATAAACTTGCAGACAGTCATGCCCTTCTTAGCTTTTCCATATCAAGTGCTACAAAGATGCCATCAGGAAATAATGGCTACAACTGGTGGTCCAACAGTCCTTAGGCCTTAAATTTGCTGCTTCTGGTCCTTGGAAGTAAAGCAAGCAATCCTAAGTCTATAGGTATCTAATTTGTTCAAATAAGTTGTGTACTTCTAGGCTGTACACTAAACTCATGACTGGTCACAGCACAGTTCCCAACTGTTATGGGTGTTCCAATCAGTAACACACATTTCTATTTCAGAGAGAAATAATTTATTAAAAACAAAAACTTTCAGCATGGGCCACAAGACAAACTTCCACCCTCTGTTTCTTTGATCATGCCAATACCTCACTTCAGCTGATACATGAGAATATTATGCTCCAAGGGCCACAATCACAGTTGAGAATTGGTAACAACCAGACTCTTCAGATGGAAATGCAAAACATACATGGAAAGAAGCATTATGGTATGGCATGACCTCCACAGGTAGGATTCAATACTTGGGAAACAGATAATTGCAGAAATTTGTGCAAAGATAAAAAACATTTCTTAAGATCAAATAGATCAAAATGCACAATAACAGATGCATAAAGAGGATAAGAGAGGGAGAATGGAATGGATTGGCATGGCAGTTGCAAGAAGACAGGGATGGGCAAAAGTAAAAGCATCAACATTTTATGTGGACACTTTACATTGACAAACTTTTACCCACCTGTTCTTTGATCAACCATGACTCCAGTGAGATTCAACTTAATGTAGCACAGTGTAAAAAGACATGTAGCACAGGCACTTCCACCTTTCCTGCCATTGAATATCAGAAATGCCCACGATGAGGGAGGACTAGACAGTGTTTTCATTATGCAATCATTAACTTATGATTGGAATTATGGGAAAAAGAAAAAAAATGCTTCACACTTTTGACTAAGGAACAAGATCCAGTTCACAAACTGGAATGAAGACTAGATAGACAAGGACTGCAGTTATACTTTCAGTAAGGAATAAAACCAGGGAAAGTTCAGCCTTTATCATTGAGGGGAAAACACTAGAACATTCATTATTAATAAAAATAGCAGGAATAAGTTCCAAACAAATAGGAAACGTGAATACAGAATGAGAATGACTGAATATCAGTCTTCTTGATGAAATGTAATGCTGCAGTCCCAGCATGGAATGCCCACAGAGTCTGACAAATTGATGACTGACTGAACTCCGAGGTAGCAACAAAAAAAAAACACTGATGGCAATTGATGGGCATCAACAAATCAAAAAGAAAGACAGGTTTGCAAGGAGGGGATACTTATTGCACATCAAGTGATATACCTCTTTCATTGTGTGACAGATTAGGTTTGGTCAAGGGGATTTTTAAATGCGTAGACTAGATATCTGATGTGGCTTCATTTACTTTCCCACCCCAGCGGAGACGATAAGTTCCTGTTCTCCAGCGGATTGCAGGCACACATAATGCAAGCAGGTACAGATATGGCACTGAGGATTCCCGAAAAATCCAACAGATGAGGAACTCAAACTTGTTCATTGGCATCCCTCCTCTCTGGATATAAGATAATTCAGTGTCAGGCAATAAATACCATGGGAGTTATATCAAGTAATTACATCAGCAAAGTGGGGGAGGGAGTTTCAGCTTAGTTGATTATGCTTTCTCCTTTCGTAGGCTTATTCCCAGTTCCAGCAAAAAATATTCTGAAGGAAGTGAACATTTTGCAACTTCAAGATACATATTGTCAGGTGAAAGGAGGATGGATTTATACTTCTTGGAACATAGTAGCCGAAGCTATGTAAAATACTCAGGATTATGACACTAGGTACTCATATACAAGGTGGCCTATTCAAGTATATACAACTTTGTTTGGCTATAGCTTATGCAAATGTTTACAAATTTCAATATTATAACAAAGTAATGCAGACATGAAGTTTTTGAAAAGTCCAATTTCTACTTTATTTTTATTGTGACTCGCATGTTGTGCATTCATGCATGTCATTAGTGCAGTTCATTAAGATGATCTGCAGTTTATGCAAGATTGTGGACCCCACACTGAGGTCACAATGTGAGTGACTGACCCAACAACAAGTTCTCAGATTGGTGGATGAGGCGCAGTTCACTGAAAGTACCTTGGCCAGCTCGCTCGTTGGACTCGGAAGTCTTGTGACTTTTTCATGTGGGGCTTTGGTCAAAGGTATATACCACTCAACCGGCAGACATTCCAGAATTGAAGCAGTGTATTTTGAATGCTTTTGGTGAAATCACCGTTGAAGTGAGGCAAAAAACATTGTTGGGTACCATGGGTGTCTTGAAAATGGTGAATTTCATGTTGAAGTGCATAACTAGTGAATGGCATTTCCAAATGTGAAAATTGGTCCAATAAAATTCTAAGGTCTGCATGCTTCGTATTATTGAATATGGTTTGTGTATTTAAAAATTATTGCAATTGACTATAGCTTGCATAAATTTTTACCAAACAAAGTTGTATATAAATGGGCCACCCTGTACTCCTGGTGTGGACATTCAGAAATATCTTTAAATGATTCAATGAGTAAGTTAGCATGCAGTTGTAAAATACAAAGATACAAATGCCAAACTTTCACAATGTGGGGAACAAAAGACAGATGCCCTTAATCAGTTTCAAGCTATCAAACTCAGACTTTTTTGCAGGGATGAGTGATTTAAATCAAAGTGTTTATTAAAATTACAGTCTGCTAAAAAAAAAAATAAACTTCCCAATATTTGGGTGCTTGGATGCTACTCTTTGAACGGTTATTAAAGGCGACTTCAAATCTCCTAATTCTACATCCACCCATGTTTGGATACTTGGGTATCCCTTAAAGACAAGAATTTTAGGCCCAATTATACAGGGTGGCCCATTAGTCCCAATTGGCAAAAACACAAAAAAATTAAATAAAAATGTAATAAGTTTTGAAATTTTTATCAATTATTCAAAGTACAAAATACAACCATCTCGACAGATATTTTCCTTCTTAATAGATTACATCAGTGTGAGCTCCATCATGTGTAACACTAAGTTCTATGCAATGTTTGCTCAACATTTCAGGGGATAATCTTTGCAAATGTGTTGCAGATGGCTGCTCTCAATTCCTCCAAATTTTACCTTCACACCTTGCTCGCTTGCTCCTTTACAAATGACCGAAAAATGAAAACTTTACGAAAGGCATGCCGATATCTCTTAGGGGTGAGGAAGGACAGCAAAGCACATGCACATTGGAACCAACTGTCTTGACACCTTGGCAGATTTTTTCCAAACTTTTATCATAACTGATTGGGACTTATGGGTCACCCTGTAAAAGGGACACTAGAATAATGAAACAAAATTCACTGAACCAAATGTATAACGCACAATCACATCCAATCCCCAGATAAGAATAAGTAATTTAACAGCACAAATGAATGAGTCTAAGACCAAGGGTAGAAAAAAGGTCCCAAAATTTTGCAGAGACCAGAGCATAGGATCTGATGGGGGTAGGATTTTTTTAAATATACAATTTATAAGTACATATTGTTGACCAGGACCCAATGCTCACCAAAACGATGGATTAAGATGCCAAGAAAACAACTGCAAATAAATATGCAAAAAGAATCATTTTTGCCAAACTGCGCAAGCTACATTTTAGACTGAAGAATTGACTGAAGAATCATTCAATAGCAAATGAAAAATTACTCACATTGACAATGGAGAGAAGAATCCAGTCCAAGATGAACCAGATGAGAGCATGAAGGAGAAAAAATGCAAGAAGGCTCCAGCCAAAGAGAATGTGAGCAGCCCATGCTCCCATGAGACCCATGAACAAACACTCCCCAACTGGCTCCAGGATCATTGTATGAGGCAGCATCGCATACCTCAACCGAGCCCAACTACAAGAGCCAACACAAAACACCATATGGCATTCAACATCTGATAATGTTCTTATACCAGTTTATTTGGACAATAGAAAACCTAACCTGCAAACAAAGAATTTATTGCTATCTACTGAAAATATTCAAGAATTTAAAGATCAGAAACAAATCAGATGGAAAATGAAATCCTTCACCCTAGTAATCCTATGTAGCCATTTGAAAATATACAGGGTGTTCATATTTAAATGCAACATTGGTCAAATTTTGCCACCGGCAGATGGGGGTTGGTGAAAGCTATAGTGTCCATTGTGTTGCCTATTGGCAAGGAAACACACCAGCGATAGGATTCATCCTTCCAGATATGCAGCCCAGTGAGCTGTAAGGCATTGAACTCCACAAACAGACGGAAAAAATTTCCCCATGATGCATTTAAATACAAACACACTGTATATTAATATGCATTTATAGTCTATAGTAGCTCATGCAGCAAAGATTTGATTCAATTTGACAGAAGTCTAAATGGGAGAAACTACTACCTTGTCTGTGAAAAATCAAAACACTTCAGTTACAATAGCTCAACTTCTGCACTCCAATGATAAATAACTTTAGCCCTTTATTTTTCCAAGGAATATGTGAAGCAGTCCTAACCAAGTGATTACAAATATTTTCATGCCAGATTGATTGATAGTCTGAACAATCGATGAAGAAATACTCAGAATCAAGTGAATACCAAAGCTTGGGACATAGTCACTCAGTGATATGGACACCAAGAGGATATAATATACCTAGGATAGAAAGCTTTGCTGTAGAAAATATTGATGGTGGAAACTGACCGTGTGACTCGAGCCTGAAACGCTGAGATCTGTAGAGAGCCTGCATTTTGCCATGCTGGCTGAGAAGAAATTGTGAGTTTGTATCCTTTAGAGAGGACGGCACAGGCAATGAAATAGTCTTCTGCTAGGTAGCATGAGAATGTCTGCAGCCCTCCAACATCTTCAAGGATGCTTCTCCTCACTAACGAGCTCATCCCAGTACAACAATTGATGCCATAGAATTCAGCAGACAAGTAGAAACGAGCATGGACAGTGCCAAAGAACTCCTTCTCCACAGCAGCAGGGAAGCCCTTGCGGTCACATACAAATGGCATTTGATGAACTAGGCCCACTCGATCTGTCATGTGTTGTACCATGTCCATCAATGTGTCTTCTTTCACTAGAAACAAGTAAAGATAGTCCTAAGAACCTTTGAAGCTACTCATTCATGCTCTAACAAATTTGTTAAGAACAGTTCAGGCTAATTGCTGATAAGGTGATGGTGCTACTATCAATATTCCCAATTGCTTCTTTCAACAATGATGAAGAGAAGATTATCACTAGGGAACAGATCTTTGGGTCAAAAAATATTTTTTATCTTGCATCATGCAACCCCAAGAGAAAGGGAGAAAGTAATTGGTGCAATTTAAAAATGCATAAAAAGCCCAACTCGTCAGGGGAAACGAGTGAGAATATGAAAGCAGAGAAAAGGCTAACATGAAAAGAGGTGTTCCTTTCCTAACCTCAATCTAGGAGGGGAGGGGATAAGAGTAACAGTGGGACTTGATGGTAGACACCAAACAATTGAGTTGCCTTGTCTGAAAACACTATCCTTTTCAGAAAGTTTTGGTTGTTTCCTATCTGCTCTAGTAACTCCATTGAAAATGGAGTTCACAGTGGTAGGTCATTCTGTCAAAGTTCCTAAGCCATCTGGATCTTGCATGCTTACAGCTTGAGGCAACAGTGAACAACCCTATGAACTGCTGTACATGGTAATTTAAACTCAGCTTGCTTGGCAAATGGAATCACAGGGACTATGCAAAAAAGGCCATTTGCACACATTCAAAATCAGTGTTTGATGTACCAGGCCTACCAGCACCTTTTTTATTATCCACATTGGCAGTCACTTTGAACTGATGAAGTCTGAATTTCACATGCCACTGTACATATTTTACTTTCTCCTCCACTGTTGTCATTTTGAAAACTCAGATAGCCACTTTTGGATGAAAAAAACCAAATTGTTAGTCTTTAACATGCTACAAACCTCAACTGTCTAGCTGGATTGGTTCCAATCTCATTCAGTTTTAAAAGTGATTCAAAATTTTGGGATACCCTGTAGATAAAAAATCATAAGTAATTGTTGAACTCGGAAACTCAATTATGGACTCACTTCTAATTCCTGAATCAGAGATGAGGAGGAGATCATATTTGGCTGCTTTGTAGCCAGGGAACATGTTGTTAATTTTTGGGTTTGCTCCAATCTTCTCACCACCAATAAATACTTGACAGTCCACGTGAGGGTACTTCTTTCGCAACTGCTCTACAATCTTGATGCTGGGATCTCCATCTTCATGGATGCAGAACAGTATCTCAAACTATAATTGGAGAAGAAAACTCAGTGTGGCTTTCTAGGGAAAAGAAAAAAGTACAGAGAAAAGCAAGGTCTTTTACTCAAAGTCCCCCCCCCCCCCTTTTCCTGTGAAGGAAAACCTGCATTCTACAATAACTAGCAATAGCACGTAACATATGCTATATAGATTTAAATCAATGTAGTGTCATACTTGAGGATAGTTCATGGTGAAGAAAGTCTCAAGATTTGACGTCAGATTGGGGTCTACACCAACAAGGGGCTTGAGAATAGAAACGCCTGGGAAGCCAGTTGCTGAAGGAGGAGCACTTGTTTTCCTGTGTAACTTCCACTTCCTGGAAAGAAAAATCCCAAAAGACTGCATGACTCAGCTGTTCTAGGCTGTGAAGTAGAACAGATGACTAAGTGGATACAAGGTAAAGTTTCCTCAGTCATGTGGAAAATAAATGGAAAGGACCAAGGACACATCCAACAAGGGATGGGTTGCTGACCTGTCAATAAAAAATATGGCAATTAACTGATCAACATTGACAACAATGGTCAAAACTCATAAGTGATAGACTGGGCATGGGAAGTTGACTGGTCAACATGGTCACTTACAACCATTTATTTTATCAACAACCCTAACAAGTGACCAGACTGCATATGATCATAAAAGATCATTCCTTTTCCAGCCAGAAAAAATAGCATCCGCCTTGCTCAAGGAAGTTCTTCATAGTTAGACCAATCAAAGCCTCAAAAGGCTTTGGCCTAAGCCAGAGCTTCCCAACCTTTTTCACGTGTGACCCCAAAAATCACAACCATACCATTCAGGACCCCATGCACTGCCTGAAGTTCACCAAGCTTTCCCATCTATATGCTAAAATTGCAAAGAAAAATATAACTTAGCATTTTAGTAGCCAGTTCCTGACCCCTAATATGATCTTAACAAGATAGAATGATTTGATACTCTGATGCAGACTATTGGCTAAGACCATGATAGACCTTGCATTAAACTAAAGTTCTAAAGCTGTAACTTGGTTCTTAAACCTTAATTTCAACAAGTTGACTGCCATGGGGCACACTGGTGTGCACCATGCTTCACCATCTCCAAGGGATGTAAAAATTAATTTTGGTCCAGGAAAGTCACCAGGACAATATGGCTGTGGCGGGCAATGTGTAAAAAGACATTAAGCTGGAAGACCTTGAACAGCAGGCTATGCCTTTAAACCACTCAGGAGAGAGGTCATAGTAGTTTGAGCATTCGATATAAATTTTCATACCCAACAGGTGCCACAGTCCAGATGTTTAGCAGGCTGCATGAATATAACATTTAACTGGCTCTTTGGTTTTAGTGCTGGAGGATAATTGACCACAGTTATGAGCTCTATCAAATTTCTTAATTCACTGAATAATAAAAAAAGAGTAGTCAATAATGATCAATTAAAAGGTGGTCAATTGACTGTCCCATCCCCACATCCAACTCACTAAAGAACTCTCTCATTCAAAACCAACTTTCATTGAAATTTGGAGAAGTTTAAACCCTGGCAGAGTTTTGGTTGGTCTTGTAATATAGTACTGAGTCTACAAGATCGAATTGGACTTGGATCAAAAAAAAGTTCAACTCACCCGTAGCAGATAGCAACAAGATGCACAACAATCCAGTTCCCACTCCAGATGAAGAACAGAAAGACAGCAACAGGGAAAAGGATATGTTGCCACATGATCATCCATGGAATTCTGTCTCTAAGCACTATAGGAAGCACCCAAGGCCCCTAGAATGCTGGGCTCATACTAGGACTGATAAGATAAGTCAGCCACTGAGTCATGTTCTGTCATCACAATATCTCAATGTTTTGGTTGGTCTACCTGTTTGGGATGAATCACTGGCTCATTCATTCCAATGGTGACACTTAAGAGATCTACAGGTCTAAACTGTAAAGATCTGAAGCATATCTCCATGGCAATGCCTAGCCTAGATTGAGACATTCATTGCAGCTTTCATAAGATGGCATTGTGTGATGGGCCCTATCATGGGAGCATTAGGCCAATACCTGGCAGGAACTATACAGCATCTTAGGCAAGGTTTCTATTATTCCTACATTATAAGCACACGCTCTCCATGCCCATAGACTACATTACATGTGCACTCTGCTCAGGCATATCCCCTCAACAAGGTTTCAGCATTCCAAGAACTTGCCAAAAGTTTGGTTAGGTATATGATAAGGTGCATCATAACTAGGTGTAATAGCAATATAAGCCTAGAGTGGATTCTGATTGATTTCATTAATCACAGCTGATCGTTCTTTTTCATACCTCTGATCTCCATATGAACTCTGTTGACAGCAACACTCTATGGAACTTTTTTAAACATCTGTAAATTTCTCAAATTAATATAGAATTTTACATTTGACTCCAACACCAATGCACGGGAAGTGACCATATTTATTAATTGGAAGCAATTGAAAAACATTAATAGAGCTGGTCATTTAGCTGAATATCCTTTGGTCACTAGAGGTTATTATTAAATTATTTATGATTATGTTTAGCATAAATGCAGGTGCTACAGTTTACCCATAAACCTTGTTAGGTAGTTAATATTGAAACTTTACTAATTTGGAAGATGAATGTACTGAGGCCACATTAAGTTCTTCTGATGAAATAATGACCATTAGCCTGTCTTTCATTTTCATTCTGATCATCCTAGAGCAAGTAAAAGTATGAATACAATTGAATAAAGTCCATTTCCAAGCAGAGCCATATCTAAGCACTTTGCTTTGCTTGGATTTATGTTCAACTCAGAATACAAGCCAAGCCCTGAATTTCATTTCCCTTGGAATACAAAGGCATTCTGAATACTAAGATATTCTTGATAGAATTTTGGGGCTATCTAGACTCTTAATACATTGAAATCTGAGCTCTAAGAAGGTTGTTACTCCCCAGATACTGAGCATATTTTACAACTTTCAGACTACTGCTGAGGGCAATCTAAGAGAGATGGAAATACTATTACTTTTTTATTAAAAAATTTCATTCTTTCAGCTTTAGAAATAGCTTCTTTTTTTTTTAATGAAATATATATCAGTTGCATTGAAAAATAAGTTTTGAATAAACTCATTTTTTAGGTTACTGAGAAAAGTTTCTTGAGATACTTTTCCAACATAATTTATTTATTTATAAAGATCTCCCTCTGATCCAGAACCTTCACATAAGAGGTCATAAATATAAACTAAAGCATGATCAGCATGATATTCATTTCAAGTCATCTAGCCAATGCAGCAAAAAACAACTAGGAATTTTGTGAATCTCAAGACATGAATCTTAATGTTCTAGCAGATGGCACACATATGCCTTAAAAAGGAGATATAAAAATGCAAAGTCACAAGTGCAAGAATGTACAGGATATGGGCACTGTCTGTTTGACTAAGTTACATTGTCTGTAGTATGTACAAGCATAGACTCAAATGTGTTAGAGTGCCTGCAGGCAAATTGGCCTCACAGGATGATAATATTTTCAGAGATACATCCTAGATAACTACATTGCTAGATATCACATTGTTTAAGCATTTTTTTTAAGGGTCTTCTTAGGTTAATCCTCTGTGTTGTATATATGACTTAGTTTCCCACCTAACATGATGCAAACATTTGTATGACGTAAGCAAGTATTCTTTTACAACGAACAATGAGTATTACACATTAGAGTTTGAAGCACATTATTTGAGGTCTGTGCATAAGGCCGTAAAATTGTGAAGCTTTAAATATCCTTGAGTACATCATTAGCATGAACTATAGGTCTTAACCTCATCAGACCCAAAAAAAAATAAACCCAATAGGATTTGGCACCATATATACCACCCAGGTCTTAGGTTAACAAGTTAATATCTAAAATGGATAACACGGTAACTCTGCCTTGAATGAAGGCCTTGCCGTATTGAAGTGTTGATGCTGAACAGCAGTAAGCCTGACATACAACAGCAAACTGTGTCTAGCTCTGGCTGCTGTAAAATAATTCTGCAACCAAACGTATGGTATGCCACAAAGGTCATCCTTTTCCCATTATTATATTTTCATTGCACGATATTGTAATCAAGCATGTCATACACCTTAACGTTAGCTACGCCCAAATTAGGCCAACATCCAAGGGCAGACCATTCCCAAATAATAGGGATTAGGCTAATATCTTCTAATTTTGGCATAGTTCGTTTTCTGTCATAGACTAAGACTAGGCCTACGTAGACATCGTGACAGGTTCGCCTTCTGAGTCGATCTGGAGTCGTAGGCTAGGCCTAGCTACTGATGGCTGTTGTTGAACCCTACGTTGTCATAGTCACACCATGAATAGGGGTTAGGCGTAAAATGAGGCCAATCCAGGCCTGGCTAGGTCAAGGCTCTTTTCCTCCAAGGTCAATTCTTAGGAGGGGAAGGGGAGGGGGGGAGGGGAAAGAGAACACGAGCTGATCGACCGATGCACGTCAAGAAGCCGGTACCGAGTGACGCACTGAAGCGGCCACATTCGATCTTTTCGGGCTCGTGATAGAACCTAAGTAGGCGAGGGATTTGCAGACGAATACCGCAGCACCGCACGAAGACACTCAAACCTTCCACTACGTCGGACTCCCAAGGAGGACTCTACCCAAGCTGGGAATTCCTGGCACACAGTTCGCGCTCATGGTTAAGATTCAAGGTTGTTTAGTGGTATCTAGAGGCGATGGGATGGACATTGGGATATCCACGTGTCGAGGTCGAGCGTTCCTTATTAAGGTAGGCCTACGCCTCTTAAAGACTCATGTGTCACGTGCGTGAGAGAACGATGGCTCCTTTCCTCTTCTCGGAATCTGAATAATCCAATGCTCCGAAGAACGATTCGCCAATAAAGACAGATCCGGGGCACAATTCAAAACTCAACACATACTCCTGCACGGCATGGTTTCATAATCAATACTTATTCTAGTTTATAAACGACTGCCTTTCGAGTCACGTGAAGCAACCCTCAATTCACTACAAGTGTTTTTCAATTGACTCAGACACACGTGCTTGGCACGTTCCTTATGCATGGGTATCGAAGTCAAGTGAAAAAGTGTCTAACTGAAGTGAAAAACACTGTACAATAGGGTATTCGTGGTAGCGATTCGCGCGAGCGCCGAGCGCAGTCATGGCAACGTTCACTACAGGAAGCAGGGTATGGAATGAAAGTTTGACGGAAAGCCGTGGTCTTGCACCATAGATTCTATCATTCGTGTCAATATTAGATTCCTGCCCACGCGCACACATGACACGAGACCTGGCAAAGGAAAGAAGAGGTACAGAGGGAAAGAAAGGCAGGAATGAGACACTCACAAAGGGATCCAAACTCGAACAGGAACGTAATCGCATTGTCCTACATAAGGTCGAATGAATTCAATGGATGAAACGTAGGGAGTTTCCGAGAACGACCTCTCGTTCGGAGCTGAGCTGGAGATATCTCCGCCAAGGTCTTGATGTTTGCGTCACGAAAAGTCGATAGACAAACAGGTGAGGGGTGCTGTCGATGCAGCCCGGCCCTCATCAACCTCCTCTATCCCATCGTGAGGTTAAAACAGGGAAAAAGAATGCCGTCGTGAACAGGATTCGAACCTGTGAGGGCAGAGCCCATTGGATTTCGAGTCCAACGCCTTAACCACTCGGCCATCACGACTGCTGCGGCATGGAGGGCTGCAAAGGGAGAATAGGGAGACATCAGAGAGCTTCATTTCATGTTTTCTTCTCATTGGTTTGTCGGGCCGCAAGGAGGCGGGGCCAGGGTAGGGCCGATGCGCCCGCTCACTCCAGTCCGGTGGTTGGGATTTGCCTTCCGTTGCCCTTCCCATCCCGACTCTGTTCCGTCCATGTCTCATACCACATGCGCAAGTCACCCATGCGACTTCATACAGTCCCTGTTTACCCTCTCCGCGTCTTCCTTGCAGGGCTTCCAAGGGCGTAATAAGCGGGAGAATAGTGGTGGGGGAACTTCCTTTTTAGTTTCCACCACTTTTTTAAATATTTATTTAGATATATATAACTGTAATGAAGCAAGTACTACTATATCTAACACAGTTCGGCATTTCTCCCCTCCGTCCGTTATGGGTTATTTGCCTACCTTCCACCACTTTTCTGGAACGTACCTTCGTAAATGAGCATATTGGGAAGAAAGGTTTTATCCCTAACGCCTTTTACGATTGTAACATTTTTTTCAATCAGTGACTACTTATCCGTTATAACAATTGATTACAGTACTTTTAAATATTTTTGTACTTGAAAGGTAATTTGATACTTCAGTTGTACGTTTGCGCCAAATATTGATTTACGTTTGACTTTTAATCCAATTTCCCTATAAGTGTAGAGTCCTGATATGTAAAATTGGGTATGCTTGATAGATGTTCATATTGTCAGATATTCAAAAGCCATTGCTCAAGATGGTTGTTGAGGGATGCAGTGAAAAAATCTCACAAGCCAGAGAGATATTTGAGAAAATGGTGGTCCACTTATGATTGAGCTATATATTGAGAAGTGGTTCTAAATGGAGCCTGCATCTTCTGTGCATTTTTGGATTCAAGTGTATCTGTCCCATACATAGGATCTCAGAAGAATCCCATGTACAGGATTCTTCATATGGGAGGAAACAGTGTAACCTCTTGATTAAACTAGCTGCAAGTATGATTTGACCAGGCCCATAAAGGACCAGGTAGCACAGCAGCACCCTTGATAAGATGGTTTTTCTCATCACTAGACATAGGAATTTGGAATTCCTGTCCTAGCATTTTCTTTTCTGAATTGGAGGCAACCCCCCCACCCCAACTCTTCCACTGAACATCTTGATTCCTGACTTACACTTGGTAAAATTTTATTCAATGTAATGTGGCATACTTCTGAAGTAAAAAAATCAGTGTTTAATAAGTCATAAGCTATTAAAAATAGAAAGACCATGTACTGCACCGTTTACACTAACGAATAGCAGTATGGCAAAAATTTAAGGAAGATATTTCGGGGGGGGGTTTAAACCCCATGAAACCCCCCCCCCCCATCTAAATACGGCCTTGCCTAGATGGAAAGGATACTTCAGACCGGAACATAGCCTGACAAACCAGGACTGTCCGATTAAACCGGAACGTCTGATCACCTTACTCTATCAACAATTAAATTCGTGATTACATTCGTGCTTTAAATACAGCTTACCACCGCTACATGCCACATTCCTCCATAATGCATGGAGATGAGAACGCTGGGAGAATCCAGACTGCATACGCGCGAGAGGTCGTCCTCATTTCTACCTTAAAGAAAATCGATAGCGATAATAATGCAAGTTAAGCAAAAATCGCCATATGAATGCCATACCTTTACAAAAATTACAATTACAAATGAAACGTATTGCTCATCAGGAATTGCATTTCCACCACATTCCCATTGCAATAACATACCTGAGTGCAATATAATGAGGTGCAAATTTATGATTGCATTCGATTACAGTCAACATTCCAGGGGCTGAAATGCAAGTTCATTTGGCAATTTCGGGGGGAAAAGGTAGACCGGAGAGTGGAATATTCTCTAGCTCCAATACGCCAGGAAACTACCAAACATTTACTTGATCAAGACACAGATCCGTACTTTTTGCGCAATCGGTAGCAAGTTCATCAACGATATGGATTTTTCCTTTCGGGATAGTTTGGTGACCAGACCAAATATCACCACGTCATCGATTGGCGGTGTCTTCACCTAATGTCAAAGTCAAAAGCGATCAGTGCTTTTCCCCTGCCTGACAAGGGCCTGAAATACGATTCTTGGGAATTAGTCACAGAGAGACAAAGAAGCCCCCTTTTAGGTGGCCCTGTCACCTTTTTCTTACAGTGCACCCAATGGCGAATTTAACGGAGGCAGTCCTCGGGTGCCTAGCGCTTCATCTGAAAGATTTTTTTCACTCGAGAACCTTCTCTCAGCACCTCTTCCCCCGCCCTGGCTCATGAACCTGAATACACCGCATGGACAAGATCCACCTACTGAGAAGTCCTCAATAGAGAAAAATATGTGTTCAAGTTGACTGGGTTAAGATGATCAGTTGGGTAAATCTGGTAGAATTTACAGTATATGATGACATGTTGCCAGGATTGTCATTTGGAGGATGACAGTGACCTAGAATTAGAATGCATTTCCTTCAGATCTTGGTTTTTACTTTTGTCAGATTCACTGAAGCAATTATGATGGATGAATTGGATTCTATCATGGTCATGGGATGCAGGATAATTCTCTGCTTGATTAGCAGTTTTAGCTGTTAGATATTCAACTCCGATTATAGGACAGAGCAATGCTCTTCCTAGGCAATTACTCTGCTAGATATTCTATAAATATAAGTAGTATAATTCATCCAAAACTTTTATGGGGAAGTGGCTCTGATATACACATATGCATCATATCTTTGGTAGAACATACACTAGCATCATCTTCCTAAAAAGCATTTTGATGAATTATGACATGAAGAAGGCAGAAGGGATTGGTGAATACCAGTCACAGCTCTCCTAACCTCAAATAACTGTGACTCTGATGTCAGAACTCTATTCATCTTCATCTTTTTATGTCTGCAATATTCCATGACCTGTTCATTCTATTGGTGTTCTTACCAATTGACTAGACAACAAGCTTTTTACAAGCAGGAGTTTTAGACATAATTCAGATGCAGAAATGACAGAAATATGAATATTGAACCATTCTAAGAAAAAAAAGCAATAGAGAGGCAGTAGGTGGGATGCCCCATCCGTCTTTCCTCCATCCTTCATCTACCTTTCAATACTCCTGCAAGAGTTATCATCCATTGTATACCAAATTACAGGTGAAGAGGGCTTATAATGATGTAGTATTCACTGTGATCATGATTTGACTGAATTATGGCTTTCCACAAGTAGAGATATATCTGTCAGCATCTTTATTTGTATCTTATTTTCTTAATACTGGTGGGAAAAGTCGTCACATCATAGGTCTTTCTTTTTAAGAACATAAAAGAACAAGCAAACAAAAATTATGGCAATTTTTGAAAATGAGGTATGTAACCTGAGTAAGGCAGTCAAAATGCACACAAGAAGACACAAGTCTCTCCACTTTGAGTCTTGAGTCTAGTATCACAAGATCATAAAATGAGATTTGGAGAACGATGCAGCACTCATCATGAACATGAGCTTTATCAAGATAAAGCTACTGTGAGTTATGCTGCTGCTTTTGTTGCTCATCCAGTCATTCTTCCACTCCTCTTTCCTCTCCAGCCAACTTTCAAACAGGAAGACAAAAACAGTTTTTTAAACAAGTTGATGGGTTCAGTATGAGATGAGTACCTTATGAGACTTACTTGGGAGGTAGTCTGACCCAGAGATCGTGGACACTTCGATTGGGTACCCTGGGTGATGGGGAGGGAGGGGGCTGAGGGATGTGGGCAGATCCTTGAAGTTGTAAGGATCCTCTCACCGTCACACTAAAGTCTCTCAATGCCGTTACACTGGGCACTATTTTCTCCTTCTCCCTCCATTCCCTTCATCACAAGATCAAAGGTAACAAGTCATTCCATTGACTCACAGAAAGCCAGCAAAAATGACTAATTTTACAAATTGAATGCAGGCTTCACAGGAGAAAAGCTGCAAATCCATCTGCCACTTGCACATTCATGATTCCTATCCTTCTCATGATCATGTGTAAACTTGTAAACTTATACAATATAAACAACAAACCCTTTTAACTTCCAATGTCTTGGGATTTGTTCCACTTGGAAGCCACCGGCCTTTACAATATCTAATACAGTATGATTCCCCAAGAAGTGACCTGCAATAAAGAAAGGAATTCCAATTCAATGTGTATTTTGGCTTATCCATCTGTCACTTGGAACATGGGGACCTACCAGCACCAAAGGCGAAAAAAAAACTGTGATTGGGATAGGTTTTGAGGAGATCGAGGACTCGCAGGCCCATTCGTTTGTTCCTCTTCTCTATTAGCTCCTGGCGGAAATATTTATCCATGGTTTGAGACATTTCATGGCCTCTGAGTGGAGGCATCTGGGTGGTGTCATGCTTGAACAGGGCTGCATCCAGGTCCCCACAGTTGTAATGCTGAATCAGGTCTTCAGTAGAGTGAGAATAACTGCTTGAAGGCAACGGCATCCCTGTCACTCGCAGGCTCTCCTGCTGCATCAGAGTCTCATTCAGTGCCAACACCACCTGGAGGATACATATAAAAAAGCAAACTATAGAATTTTTTCTTTTCTTAATTTCCTATTTTCTTAACAACTTCACACTGTCAAGCAAAAACAAGGCACTGGAATACTTCCCATCCTTTCATTTAGATTTTTTGGTCAAACACAAATGCAAAGGAGCTTCAGAGAATCAATAGCAAAGAAGCTATCTGGTCTGAGCAACTTTTTGCCCTTTATACTACTGCACAATAGTATATGACAAATAGATCTGCATCATGTTGCCCAAGAGATGGAAGGTCTGATAGGGAGATCATGGAGTTTAGTCTCATATTATTTTTATGGATGCATCCAGTGAAATAACAGAAAGGTCGTCAAGCTAGTTCATGGCCATCCAGATCTGATAACTGAACTAAGGGGTGTAGTGCTGAGAAGCAAAAACCGGTCAGGGTTTTAAAGTTTTCTTTACTCAGGTGAAGCATTATGGACTGATAAACTGCAAAATGAAAGTACACTGGCATATGAGAAAAATATAGGCTACCAGTGGCCTTATAAAATTGTTATGATACTCAGACACTACTTTAAATAAAAATGTCATACCTTCATTTCATTTTGGGCTGATCTTTAAAAATGTGCCAATGACTTTTGAAAGGCCCTATATGTGGCAAAAACATGAAATATACCTTCCATGCCTTCATTATCGAACTGCATGCATTACTGCATTTTACAGTTAATACAATCAAGGTTTACTAAAGAAGTAATGTAATACCAAAGTCAAAAGCCATACTCAGTGGCTGATGTCATCAGAGCATGGATCTCTTCAGTAGCAGAACAGAACATTGAACATCTCAGAAGTGAATAGAACTTTGACAATATTTTGCAAAGTGCAAAATAATTACTTAAAAAATTGACAAGCCTGAACTAGGCCAAAGTCACTTAAAACAGTAAGGAAGTACTTTCATGCTAGTCCATGCAGCAAGAGTGAATTTATGACATTTTTTTCTTACCACTATATAAATACACCATTATCTTCTTTTTTTTTTTTTTTTTTTTTTTTTTTTTTTTTTT